>CAUYUJ010004258.1:121470-159336 GCA_963575745.1 Prorocentrum cordatum
CCTCCTCCTCCTCCTCCTCCTCCTCCTCCTCCTCCTCCTCCTCCTCCTCCTCCTGCGGGCACCGCACCAGAGCCCAGGCACGGCCCGCCGCCCCGCCCCTGCGCGAGGGGCGCGGGACTGCGCGGTCCGCTCCCGCGGCCACACGCGGACGCCCTCTGACTACCCACCAGACCACCCCAACCCAACCCGAAGACACGAACTTGACTCGAATTTCGGGTTTGGGGAGGGGCGGGGCCCATGTGTTTCTTCAGTGTTCCCCGACCCCCCCCCCCCCACCCACACCGAAAATTGAGGGCAAATCGGGGCCTTCGGGCTGGGTGGGGGTGGTTTGGTGGGTGGCGACCCTCTGCCTCCCACTGCGCAGCATTCTTCGCGACGCCCCCTCGTCGGGAGCCTCGGCGCGACGCCAGGGCCTGACGCTTCGGGGCCCCAGAACCGCACAAAGGGACAGACGGATCGGTGACCTCGGAATCCCCACAGACCTCACCGCACGGTCCGTCACCACACCGATCTGGGACCTGAGAGGCCTGGTCGTCCGAGACGTCCTCGGAGAGTGGCACGAGGCCCAGGTGAGGACAGCACGAGCAGCCCCCCCCCTGTGCGCAGGCGCACCCAAGGGGGGCCTGCGGCGGGCCCGCGCCAAGGGCTCCTCGAACCGCGCCGAGCGCAAACGTCCCCCTTGCGGCGCCGCCACCCGCCCAACCTCATGCCTCTGATGCTGTGCATTATTCGCCAACTCCCTCCCTCCCTCCACCTACCCTCGCACCCCTAGAAGAAAAAACTGCACAAGCATGAACTTTCGACGATCGGCGCGGACTTCTTGGATCTGCGCTGGACCCCCTCCCTGGCGCGCGGAGCGGGGCGGCGCCAGAGGCGCCGCCGGGGGGGCCCAGCGCGGATCCAAGAAATCCACGCGGGGCACCGACAGTTTCTGTTCATGGCGTGTGTTCTTCTTCGATCCCCCCCTCCCCCGCCTCCCCTCGCACCTCCTCATCGCTCCACGCGGCGCCCTCCCCCCCTCGGCAGGTGCCAGGCGGCACCTGGGCTGGGCCGCAGGAGGGGGGCGCCACGAAGACCTCCCGGAGCCTGCCCTCAGGGCCCCGAGGGGCGTCACTCGGGACTCCAAAATGTCGGTTCCCCCACCCTGGGTGCTCGCAGACATCGTAAAAACGTATGCGCGCGAGCTCTGCCCCCCCCCTCTATAGCTGGGCCGAGGCCCCAGAAAACTGAACAGCTCTACCTTGACCCCCCCCACACACACACACACACACACACACACACACACACACACACACACACACACACACACACACACACACACACACACACACACACACACACACACACACGCACACACACACAACACACACACAACACACACACACACACAACACACACAATCACACACACACATGGTTTGCACCAGATGGGCTAATAACAGTTTGCACCACAGATGCTGCATCACATGGATTGCAGAGCACAGGCCTCGCCCCGTGCAGCTTGCGCCGCGCAGATCTGCAGCGCCCACCGCACGGGACACCGCGCTGTTTAGGGTCCGCCCTCTACTCGAACTTATCTCACCCTGGCCATCGCTCGGACGTCCATTCCCTGTGTTTGTTCGGTTTCGTGCGCGTTTTTTCGCCAAATGATCAAGGATGCTCCTCGATGGTCCTCGCCGAAGGAAAAAAGCACACGTCCGAGCGATGCCAAGCACCCCTACGTCCACGGCACAGGGGGCCCGCGGGCGGTCCAGAGTCGAGCGCTGCGCGCCTGAAAAACAACCTGCGGCGCGCTCGTCTGCGCGAGGCTCGCCCTTGGCGCCGAGACCCCCCCCCTGACCATCGCTCGGACGTCCATTCCCTGTGTTTTTTCGGTTTCGTGCGTGTTTTTTTCGCCAAATGATCAAGGATGCTCCTCGATGGCCCTCGCCGAAGGAAAAATGCACGCGTCCGAGCGATGCCAAGCCCCCCTGTGTGAGCCTGCGCACGGGGGAGGGGGGGCGCTCCACTCTGCCCAGAACCGCGCGTGGATCCGGGATCCTCTGACGGTGCCACCTCTGTGATGAGCGAGCAGACAGGCCCTCAAACCCACAGAGAAGAGGGATGCGGCGGAGGGACAACGCGATGCAGCTGCTGCAGGTACGGGTGCGAGTTGTCGGGCCCCGAAGGGCCGAGGAGGGGCCCCGTTCGAGCGGGGGCCCACATCCGACAACACAGGCCACTGGCCCCCCCAAAAAATCCACCCCAAGCTGTCTGGGTGTCGCATACGTAGAAGTGCCAATCGTCAGCTCATGAGTTTCGCGACGCCACCCCCGCCTCGGGATGTTCGTTGCGACGCCCGGCTGTGAAGTTCCCGCACCAAAGACCGACCTCCAGCCCCGTTCCAGGTCGCGTTCTGGCCAGGTCTTCGAGGTGGACCTGGCCGTTGTGACGAAACAGAAGAGCCCAGAATCGAGTCGATAGGTCGCATCGGCGACGGAAATGAGTCGGATCGGCGGAAGTCGGCAGCCGAGTCGGGAGAAGTCGATTCAGTGGAAAACGGCAAGCAAGCAAGACGCCATTGAGACATCGGAATCCAAATAGGAATCCCAAGCCGAATCGAACCAGCATCGGAATCCGTCCAAAAAAACAAATCGAACTTGACCAGAGGAACCGAATTGAGGCCTGCGAGAGACCCGCGGAAAGCCAAACGGATGCAGAACAAAACGGGTACGCAGATGATGGGCCAACTTTCCACAACTACCACAGGCAGGACGGGGCATGGGGAGGTCCTCCTGCTGCTGCTGCTCCTCCTCCTCCACCTCCTCGTGATTCTCCTCCGGCTGCCTCTTTTTATCCATCCTCCTCCTTCCCCTCCTGCTCCTCCCCCTCCTCCTCCTCCTCCTCCTCCTCCTCCTCCTCCTCCTCCTCCTCCTCCTCCTCCTCCTCCTCCTCATATCTCCTCCTCCTCCTATCTCCTCCTCCTCCTCCTCCTCCTCCTCCTCCTCCTCCCTCTCCTACCCGTGGCAGTCGTGGTGAGAGAGACAAGCGGCCCCTCCGCAACGAAACGGCCCCGATCCTCGGAGACGGACCCTCGACCTGGGCACACCGGCCCCCGCTCCGCCTGCGGGCCCCCCCCCAAACCTCACGGAGCGCGCGCCCCTGCGGCACGCCACACGCCCCCCCCCTCCCGCGGCGCTCCGCCCTCCCGCGCGCTGGGCCCCCGCGGGGCGCCCGCGGGCCTTCGTGGGCGGGTTCTCGAAGTTCATGAACGTCACGGCGAACTGGCGGGCCGCCGCCCGCGCAAGGCCGGAGGGGGGGGGGCAGCGGGTCGAGCCAGAACCGGACGGAGGCGCGGCGAGAAAAAATCACGGAGGAGCGGCGGGGCTGGAGGACGGCGCGTCGCTCGGGCGCCGCGGCCGCACCGGAGAACGCTCCGGGGGGCGCTCCGGAACGCTCTGGACCGACGGGTCTCGACTCGAGGCCTGCCTGGCAGTCGAGGAGGGCGGAGAGGGCGGCCATCATCTGACACGGGCCCTGGCGACACGCCCTATCCTGCGAGCAGAGAGCTCCTCCTCCTCCTCCTCCTCCTCCTCCTCCTCCTCCTCCTCCTCCTCCTCCTCCTCCTCCTCCTCCTCCTCCTCCTCCTGTGTGCACGTGTGCTCAACGTGTCGCGGCGGCGGCCCGGGCGGCACGCTAGATCCTGCGAGCAGAGAAAGCGTGCAGCTCTGCTCTCCGCGGGGGTGAGGCCGGGAAGGCTCGGGGTGCTGGCGCCTGGGAGCGGGAGGCACCCAGGGAAGGAGAGGCCTAGGGCTATTTTCATTCGATGCTGGTGGCAAATGCCCCCCCCCAGTTCCAGTATTCTTTTTCCAGAATGAAGACCAGGGTCCCTATTCATCCCTCCCCCCAAAAAAGCTCGCTTGATGGTCTCCCTGTGAGGCCCCCTGGGACGGGGGAAATAAGAATGAAAGAACCGAATGCCCCCCCCCACTCGATTAGTATCATTCCGGCATAATGAACGCCAGTGTATAATGCTCCCGGAATCTTCAAACGGGCTTGATACTCGAACATGATGAGTCTCCCCTGGTGACGGGAGGATGGGGGCAAATAATCAGCAATAAAACTCCAACATAATAAACCTAATACATTGGATTGGGATTCTGGAGCTATGGTCCCGAAAGCAGAAAAAATCCAGCTTCAGAATGTTCCGGGGGGACATTATGAACTCAAGATAATATCCCTGGAACCTTATAAACCCAGGTGTATAACGTTCCAGGAAGGAGCATCAAGAACCCAAATGAATATTCCCGAAACATCGTTAACCCAGGTCCATGCAAGAGAATTGATAGATGGATAGCGTGTCGCGCCGAAGCGTGGTGGGCAAGAACCGACAAGCATCCCCACGAACAACGAGACCACTTGGCACAGAAACCCAGGCACGGACTCGAACATGGCAGGGCTGTTCAGCAGACGTCCGGGAATGCTTAGCAAGCGCCAATTGCAAGGGTCGGGGTGTTTTTGTCCCTGTCTGGAGGCGGCCTGTCAAATGAGCGACGATCAAAAAAGGGTCTTACGCGAGATGGCACAGCGACCTCACGCGCTGGATTACGATGGGCCGCCAGCGCGGCTCGCTAGATTGGAGACGCGGGCGCTCACGCGCGACCCTACGCGGGCAGCTTACGCGCGAATGTCGGCGCCGACGACCCCGTTTGCTTACGGTCGCTCAAGTGGGGCCCCGGGAAGTGAGGTCGAAAGGCCCCGCCGCACTGCTGCTGCACCGCCACTGCACTGGCGATGCCTTGGCGATGTCGGCGGTGCATCGGCGTCGTCGGCGCGGAGAAACTCGGGCCCCGCACCGGGCTGCACCGCCCACATGCATCGGCGCTGCGGCGCGACCCGCCGGCCCCGTCTGGTCGGACCCCACTCTGGGAGGCCACCTGTCCACCTCCGCTTCCTCGTCCTCCCCTGTCGCCCGCACCGCCTCGGCCAGCAGGCTGCGCTCATGGTCAGTCCAGCTCCGCTGACGCAGCCCCGTGCTCGCAGTCGTCGCCCCTGCCGCTCGCAAATGATCTCGCGCCAGAGGACGTATTCCTTGAGACTGCCTGCGAATAATGTTTTGAAAAGCACACATCCTCCCTGCCAACCGCCTCCTCCGCCTTCTTCTCAGACTCCTCTCTGTTCCCTTCCTCGTCATTCTCCTCCGACTCCCTCTCATTACCCCTCCTCCTCCTCCTCCTCCTCCTCCTCCTCCTCCTCCGACTCCGACTCCGACTCCACTCCTCCTCCTCCTCCTCCTCCTCCTCCTCCTCCTCCTCCTCCTCCTCCTCCTCCTCCTTCGACTCCGACTCCGACTCATCCCCTCCTCCTTTTCGTCCTGCTCCCTCCCTTCCCTTCTCACCACCTCCGCCCCATCCCTGGCACGGCCTCCGTGCCCTGGGTCGCTTGCCCGGGGGACGCCGGGGCCTCTGGGCCCCCAACAGCTGGGCCCCCCAGGCCGTGCCTCTCCTAGGCTGCGCCCTGACCAGACTGTCGAGGCGAGTCTCCAGCGGTGGCGACAAGGGCCTCCCAGGAGGCCCAACGATGCGAAAACGAGGGAAGGGCAGCGGTATACGTGGGCGATTTCTGAAACCCTGATCCCAGAAACGCTTTCATCTCTTCGGGGCGTATTTTCTACTGCCGCCGCCTTCCGCCCGCTTTCCGCCGGCTTCCGACGGCGGAGGCGGCCTCGTTTTACTTCCGCCGACCTTCCGCCGCCTTCCGCCAAAGGAGAGATGACAACTCCTTCTATCCTCGAAGGCAAGGCCTTTTTGGGAACGCCCCGTGTATACCTTTTCCTCCTCTGAGCATATACGCCCCTGCCAAGCGCCTAAACACCTCGTGGCCCGTTTCTGCTTCGGCCGTGCCCCGCTATGGGGCCGGCCACCAGGGGCGCCACCAATGGAGCCCGGAGGAGCCAATGGGGGCCTCCATTCTGCACTGCGCTGGAGGTCCAGACCTGAGGGAGGAGGGAGGAGAAGGAGGAGGAGAAGGAGGAGGTGCTCCTCTTCCAGGATGATGATGATGATGATGATGATGATGATGATGATGATGATGATGATGATGATGATGATGATGATGATGATGAAGAGGAGGAGGAGGAGGAGGAGGATGAGAGGAGGGATAACAGAGATAGCAGCCATGGCACCGCCTAGTGAGAAAACGCGAGTCTACTCCTCCTCATCCTCCTCCTCCTCCTCCACCTCCTCCTCCTCCTGCTCCCTCTTCCTCCCTCTCCTCTTCCTCCTCCTCTGCCCCAAGCAGCTGCAGGCCCTACAGCGAGATCGAAAAGGCAAGCCTCCTCAATTCCAAACGGGCGCGAGTCGCAAAGAGAGCCGTGCCCGGGGCCGAGACACCCGCAGCGCGCCAGTCCCCGAGCTCTTGACCACCTCCTAAAGGACCTGGCTCTCGTCTCTGATTGCGTTTGAAGGTCCTGGGTCTCGCAAGCGGCTTCCAGGAGGCCGAGTCTCGCGAAAAACGCCAGCCGTGGAATCTCCACGACGTTGGAGGTGTGGGTCTCGGGCTCCAGAATGGACCCCTGGACTTGAAGCGAATGAAACCGCGGCGACGAGAACGCTTTTGGAGAACGAAGATGACGAGGAGGGCCAGGAGGACAGGAGGGCTAGGAGGAGGAGGAGGAGGGGGAGGAAGGAGGGGGTCGAAGGTCGTCCACCCCCCCCAACGTACGATCGATATCGTTACCCGGGGGGCGGGCAACGACCGTTCCGCGCAAGAGGAGAACACGTTGCGCAAGTAAGCATCATTTCTCGGAGGCCCGCGATGGCCTACGAGAATTTATATGCTCACGCCGCTCTCAAAATTCGAATATTGCCACTGCCTGCAGGCAGCCGAGGAGAAGGAGGGGAAGGAGGAGGTCGAGATGGAGGAGGAGGAGGAGGAGGAGCACAAAGGACGAGGAGTCCAGAACCAATCGCGAATCCGGGAATCCGCTGTCTCCCCGTGGCCTGGCCGGGGTGCTCTGCCGGCCCGCCTGGCAGGACGCCCGTGAGGACCCCGAAGCCCCTTCGGGACCAGACTTGCTCCGTCGAACTCCAAGAAACCATGTTTGCGCCGTGTTTTGCTTTTCGAACTTCGACTGTACCGATCTGCGGAGACAATTCCGCGGCTAGCCGAGGCTATCCGAAGCCATCCCGAGGCTATTCGAAGCCGCCCCGAAGCCGTCCGAGGCCACCAGGAGGCCGACGAGGGCCGCAGGAGTCGGGCCACCCCTGCGTAGGCCGAAGAGGGCCGAAGAGGCCACCTGGAGGCCGAAGAGGTCACCAATCGGGGCTGGACAGACCCCCGTCTAGTAAAACGTGGTTCAGTGAAAACAACCTGAGGCCCAAACCTGGCGGGCGCAGGCCTGGAAAATGACGGCCACGGCGCCCTCTCGAGAACTGAAAACGGACAATTCACTGATCGACGTATCACTGTTGGGGGTTCTGTCCACCCCCGAACCAACAGCCTCTGCTCACCTGTCGGCTCGTGCCGATCTGCGCGCCGCCGAGCCCCTCCGAGGGGAGGCGCGCCGCGCAGGCCGGGCGCACCACCCGCGGCCGCGGTGCCCCTTTGTCGTCGTCGTCGTCGTCGTCGTCGTCGTCGTCGTCGTCGTCGTCGTCGTCGTCGTCGTCGTCGGGGCTGAAGAGGTCACCAACAGCCTCTGCTCACCTGTCGGCTCGCGCCCATCTGCGCGCCGCCGAGCTCGGCGGGCCGCCGCCAGAAAAGAAGCCGGCGGGCCGCCTGCAGCTCGGACTCGCTGATGCAGCCGTTGCCGTCCTCGCGCCGCAACGGGAGAGGCTGAGGGGACGACGACGACGACGACGACGACGACGACGACGACGACGACGACGACGACGACGACGACGACGACGACGACGACGGGGCACCGCGGCCGCGGGTGGTGCGCCGGGCCTGCGCGGCGCGCCTCCCCTCGGAGGGGCTCGGTGGTAAGTGCCGCGCAGTCTGGTCGGCCACGGGGACGCCCGCTCTGGCGAAGG
Source organism: Prorocentrum cordatum (assembly GCA_963575745.1). Classification (NCBI taxonomy): domain Eukaryota; class Dinophyceae; order Prorocentrales; family Prorocentraceae; genus Prorocentrum; species Prorocentrum cordatum. The sequence continues at coordinate 129,482 of CAUYUJ010004258.1, forward strand.
AGCTCGGTGGATCTCACGAGGAGGACAAGGGAACGAACAGTGACATAAACATAGAAGCTCGGAGGTCCGCGCGGATTTCTCGGATCGGCGCCGGGGGCCTCCTGGCGGCGCCTCCGGCGCCGCCCCTGGCGCGCTCCGCGCGCCAGTGAGGGGGACCCAGCGCGGATCCAAGAAATCCGCGCGGACCTCCGAGCTTGTATGTTTATGCCCCGCCACCGCTGGGTTCCCCTCGAGATGTTGGGCAGAGTGCACCCCTGGAGAGCTCCAGGCAGTGGCGGTATACCAATACCCTTGCTGTCCCCATAGCGTAGACGCTCCAAAATGCCATGGCTCGAGAAGCTCGTGCGTCTGTACACCGAGCCCCTCGGCGGGCCAGACGACGCGTAGTGTCTCCTCGGAGGCCCTGCCAACGTCTGGGCAAGCGCCGATCCGAGGGAGCTGCGTGGGTCTCCGAAGGCCTGTGTGCCTGCATGCTTTCCGTCTCTTTGAGGGTAGGAGGGGGTGTGATGCGATGCGATGCGATGTGATGCGACCACCGTTGTGGACAGCGTCCGGGCTTAGAGCAGACCAGGTGGGTGAGGCCATGGCCTCTAGGATCTGAGCTGTCTGGATTCGTGCAATGCGAGACATGTAAAAAGTTAGGAGGAGAGTGGGAGGAGGAGGAAAAGAAGGGGAGGGGAGGGGAAAGAAGGGGGCAGGAGGAAAAGGCGAGGCTCACCCCGCGCCTCCCCCCAGAAGTGTGGGGTGGCAGGGGGGGTCGCGAGGAGGGCGGGGAGACGACTCGCCGGAATCGCCGAGGGGGGACAGCGCCCGCTCCCGCCGGCTCGAGCCGCCCGGCGGCCTCCCGCGCCGCCCGCGGAGGGACGCCGCGTGGCGGAGGCGATGGTCAGGGGCATGGCTCGGCCGGGGCCCCGCCGCGCAGGAGCCCGCAGCAGGGGGGGGCAAGGGGCCTCGGCCCGGGCCCACGCGCGCCGTGAAGAGATCGCGACGAAGGCTTCCAGTCGGGACGTTGACCTGAGGAACCCTAAATAAGGAACGAGGCCCTTTTTTCCCATCAGTCAAGGTTCGATTCCCCATCGAAAACCTGAGGAAAACCTAGGGCAAGCTGTGAAACAATCAAGGAACACGTAGCCCCTCCCCAACGAAAAGGGTTCCTTCTTCAGCGCCCCGACTGTACCATGTCCAAGGGCTCCCAACTTCGCGCTTCGCGCTGCGCGAAGCGCGAAGTGCGAAGAACTCCGCGCTCTCGCGCCGCCTCCCAGGGGAGAAGTGGAGGGTGAGGAGGAATCGGAGCCGAAGCGCGAAGCGCGAAGCGCGAATAACCCTCGAGGGCGCCCTTGATGTCTGGCCTCCCGGGGGATGACCACCCGGTGAGAGGGCTAGGGGTCGCGTCCTCGGGGGTTCCACGCTGTGAAGAAAGCCACGGCGGCGTCGGGGGCCCATGGGGGGGAGCGGGAGGGGGGAGGGGCGAAGGGGGCGGGGGTGGTCGGAACAAAGCAACGGCGAGCGGGACAGGCACAGGTGACGCAATCGCCTGCAGAGGGAGGAGGGAGGGAGGAAGCGAGGGGAAGGGAGGAGGGGGAGAGAGCCGGAGGAGCGACAGGGGAGAGAGGAGGAGAGAGGGAGAGAGGGAGAGAGGAAGGGGGTGGAGGTTTTTGACGCCCGCTGGGGCACAAGAAGAAGCCGACCCTGGAGGACGCAAATGGGAGAAAGACCTGCGCCTTCATGTTTGCTAAGGCGCTGGATGCATGCTTCTCAGGGTCGACCCCCAGACGTGTCCTGGTGCACCTTCTGGCCACAGCGCGACGATGAGCCTGCCTGATGTCCACCAAGGCAGACATAGAGGGCAGGTCAGCACGCAAAGCCCGTGTGTGGCAGCAAGATCACCGTGGGGGAATGGCGACAGCAGTCAAAATACATCAGATCAGCAACCATAGTTAGTAGTATAGACTAGGAAGCAACTACGGGGAGGTCTTCGTCGGAAGGATTAGGGAGAATTGAACCCCATTGGGGGGGCTGCTACGCCAGATTAGGCCGTGGATTAAGCGGGATTAAACCGGCTTGAGCGGAATGAAACCAGATTGAGCAGGATTCATCCGGATGAAGCCGATTCCAGACCAAGGAAAACTGAGAGTTTGACCAGCCAGGAGCTGCATCCGAAGTATAGAGATGCAGCCTCGCAGCAAATCCTTGGACATGGGACCTCGATGGTGGAGAGGAGCCAGATCGGAAGAGACCTGGAACGCGAGGCCCCTTCCAAGCGATCGCGAGGCCGCCGGAGGAGGCGGGGCACGCCGTCCAAGTCCACGAAGATCAGGAAACTGTCCAGCATCAGGCGCCGGTCCTGCGCTCCTCCTCGTGCTCTCCGTCCTCCTCCTCCTCCTCCTCCTCCTCCTCCTCCTCCTCCTCCTCCTCCTCCTCCCTCCTCCCCCCCCTCCCTCCCCTCCTCCTCCTCCTCCTCCTCCTCCCCCTCCTCTCCTCCTCCTCCTCCTCCTCCTCCTCCTGGTCCTCCTCCTCCTCCTCCTGGTCCTCCTCCTCCTCCTCCTCCTCCTCCTCCTCCTCCTGGTCCTCCTCCTCCTCCTCCTCCTCCTCCTCCTCCTCCAGCTCCTCCTCGGCTGTCTCCTCGTCCTGCTGCTGCGCATCGTCCTCCTCTTCGGGGCGGGTCGGGGCCAGCGGGCGGACCCTGAGGAAGGGTGTCGCGCCCATGCAGCACAACGTATAGGGCACCCGGGCGAGAAGGAGAACTCGCGACCAGACAGTGGCGCACCAGGCACAGCTCGGCACCCACATGGCACCAGGGCAAGAACGAGAACTCGCAAGCAGAGAGCGCACCTGGCATAGAGCACCACCCATGGGTTGCCAGGGCAGCGAGAACTCGCGACCAAATAACCATTACCTGGTGAGAGATGGTGAAGTTCGGGGTAAGGGCGGGAGAAAAAAAATGCTTCCCGGAGATATCGTTGTTAGGATGTCTGGATCGCGTTTCGCCTGAGACATCCTCACAATCAGAGCTAATCAAAATCAGCCTCCTCGCCTGCTGCTTCAAGTGAACCACCTTCAAACCCGTGGATGAAGAGATACAAGAGGAAAGGGGGGGTTGCTTTATTATCCAGGGGCTGGGGTTAATGCAGCAGCCATAGAGCACCACCGATTGGTTGCCAGGGCGGCGAGAACTCGCCGCCGATGGAGCACCGGCAATTGAACGCCACCCGCACGGCACCAATGTGAAAGCGAGAACACGTGCCCTCATGGTGCACCAGCAATAGAGCACCAACCACCAGTAGGCCCTAGGGCGAAGAACGAGAACTCGCAGTGGTTGAGGCATCAAAGGGCGTTGGCAATAGAGCCGATGGAAGAAATCCGCAGGGGGCCCCACCCGACCCGACCCGCCCCATAACCCCCGCCAGCCCAACCCGACCCGCCCGCTGGAGACTTTGGCCCGCCCGGTGTTGCATCACGCTTTACTGTTCCGCCCGCCAGACCAGACCTGGGCTTACACAGGCCTACCCTCCAGGCCTACAGTCGGGGCTGATTGGAGAGGACACGCGAGATGACACGAGAGGAGCCTTCCGAGGGCCACCCTGCCATAGGAATGCAGAAGGCCTGGGTCGCGAGACACAGGGCTCAAGGATACCCTTGACTTGGCAGGGTCGACCTACCTAGGAGGAGAAAAAACGCCATAAACATACACTGCTGGCGCCCCGCGCGGATTTCTTGGATCCGCGCTGGGCCCCCGTCGCCGGCGCGCGGAGCGCGCCAGGGGCGGCGCCGGCGCCACCTGGGAAACCTTGTCGCGGATCCGAGAAGTCCGCGCGGAGCGCCAACAGCGTATGTCTGTGGCGTTTTTTCTGCTTCGACCGCCAATCAACCTCGACTGTATCCCCAGGCCCCATGCCCTGGGCCTGTCGTTGGGTCGGGCATGTCCCCTGGCTGCAGGGGGATTTTGAATGAAAAATTGAAATGCTCAAAAGAAATCAAACATGATCAAAAAACACTCCGAAAATCGTCCCCTGACGATTTTTTTAATTATTTTTGAATGTTCCTCCAGTAGAGGGACACGCCCGACTTGCACGTCGGTCGGAAGAAGTAGGTAGAAACATGAAGTAGGAAGGCGGACATAGTGGACTGGGTCCAGGTCCTCCCAGAGAACAACAAAACACAGCAAGAGCATGTCGATTCTTGACGCAGGAAGGCGCTTGAAGTAGATTGGGATCTGGGAATCCGGGAATCCAAGAATACCTACTTTCAACGACCGGCGTGTAAGCCTGTCCAGGCCTCGCTCGCACCCAGGGCGGGTGCAGGGTGGGCGGCGGCAGGCGCGCGCATGCCGGCCTCCACCCAGTCGTTGATGGCCTGCGGGGCCCGCCCCCGCGGCGCGAGGCCGGAGGCGGCGCGAACGAGGCGAGGAAGGAGCAAGCGGAGGGGAGGAGGGGGCGGGATGCCGAGGAGGAGGCGAAGGGGGAGCGAGGAAGGGAGAGAGAGAGAGAGAGAGAGAGTGCTCGGGCACAGGAGGAGGGAAGACGAGGAGGGAAGATGAGGGGGGAGATTGGAGGAGGAGGAGGAGGAGGAGGAGGAGGAGAAGGAGGAGGAGGGGGAGGAGGAGGGGGAGGAGGGGGGAGGAAGTGGAGGACGAGGGAGGATAGAGAGGAGGGCGGGGGAAAGTACACGAGAAAGAGGCGCAGGGTGGAGAGAGGAGATAGGAGGGAGGCAGGAGGCGGGAGGGAGTATAGGAGGGGGAGGAGGCGGGAAGGTCCGGCCCTGCGGCCTCGAAGCTGCGGGAAGGGTGCCCTGGGGGCCCGGGCTCTCCCAGGCAGCCCCCGCCCGCGCGGGCAAGAGCGAGGGACGCGACCCGGACTCCTCACGTGCTGGACCATGCCGAAGGGGCCCCGGGACACGCAAATGAGCAGACACAAATGGCAGGATTCCCCACAGATCCCCGCATCCTCGGGGTTTTCGTCTTCCCCCCCAAACCACTTCCCATAGCTTCCCATATTCTTGCTGGGGGATCGACGATTCACTGTGCCTGTGTGTTTTTCCCTCCTGACATGTGCGGCTGACTGGACCCACCAAACACTAGGTCGGGCGTGCCCCCCTACAGGCGGATTTTGGATGACAAATGAACAATACCCCCAAAAAACTCAAAAAAATCAGAGGGGGGGAAACAACTCAACACATCGTCCCCAGACTTATTTGTTCTACTTGCGAATATTCGGGGATGGACAGAACCCCCTTTAGTAAAAAGTGGTTTAGTGAAAACGACCTCGGGCCCAAACCTGGCGGGCGCAAGCCTGGAACATGACGGCCGCGGCGCCCTCTCGAGAACCGAAGACGGACATCTCACTGATCGACGTGTCGGGGTGGGGTCTCTGCCCACCCCTGAAATCTTCCTCCGGTAGAAGGACACGCCCGACCTGCCCAAAGACTCTGCCGGCTCGTGCCCCCCTGCAGGCGGATTTTGGAGGACAACTGAACAATACGCCCCAACAAAATCAAAATTCGGAGAGGGGGGGGAGAGGGAAAACCACAACTCAACACACCGTCCCCGCACGATTTCTTGACTATCTCCGAACCTTCCTCCGGCAGAGGGCCACGCCCGACCTATGCCCAAAGACTCTGCCGGCTCGTGCCCTGCTTCCGCCGCCCTCCGCCGACGGAAAGAATGGGCACAATGCCCAACAACAAATGTTGCCCCAAACCAACAGCGGCCGCTGTTGGGCAGGCGGCCTTCTGGCTCGAATGGACACAGGCCGCGGCGGCGTGGACAGCGAGTCCTGTTCAGAATGAACAGGAACTGCTGTTGGGCATTGTACCCATTCTTTCCGTACCCATGTCGGGCGTCCAGATCTCCACTCCTCCCCGGGTGTTGTTTCCCCCGCCTGCCAGTGGCACTCGGGGGCGCAGTCTTGCCGTGGTGATCCGCAGTGCTCACATCGAGGCACAGTGCCGTCGCCTGCGCGGGAGAAGAACAAAAAGCCAGGGAAGCATTGCGGACCTCCAGAACTCGGGGACTGTAACTCGGCGGGGCTAACCATCAAAAGACGCCCAGGCGCGTACCTCGCTCTGCGCATTGTACCCACTCTTTCCGTGCCCTGCCTCCGCCGCCCTCCGCCGGCAGCCCTCCGCCGCGGCCCTCCGCCGCCGAGGCCCTCCGCCAGCGGCCCTCCGCCGGCGACCCTCCGCGTCACTCTCTCCCGCCGGGCGCTCCGCCGGGCGGTCCGCCGGGAGCGCCGCCGACCCCGATCGTTCGGGCACTGCAGCGGCAGGATCCCAGTTACAGTTGGGGCGTTGACCCAAGGAACCCTAAATCAGGAACGAGGCCCCTCTTTCCCAGAAGTTACACTCCCATTTCCCATGGAACACCTCGGTAAAACCCAATTGGAGCACTGTAAAACAACTAAGGAACACGGAGCCCCTCCCAAACGAAAAGGGTTCCTTCTTCAGCGCCCCGACTGTAGCGGCGGGTGCTCGATCACGCTTGGCCGGGTCGAGGAGCGTGGGTCGAGGACGAAGGAGGAGGGGTGCAGGAGTCGGGGGGATACGAGGTGTGTCCGTGCGTGCGCGCGTGCGTGCGCGGGTGGGCCCACGTAGTTGGATGGGCCACGGCACACATCACAAAGAAGCGCTCGCCTCACACGTCGCGACCGACGAGAACGGTCGCTACCGATTTCTGCTCCCACATTTCCGTATCGTTCGCGACCGATCCGCTTCAAAATCGGTCGCGACCGATCGGTGGCGACCCGTCGCGACCGATTCTGGGATCGGTCGCGATCGGTGGCGACCGATTTGGAGTGCCAATCGGTCGCTACCGATCGCGACCAAAAAAACTCGGTACTCAATGATCTGGGGAGGGCGAGGGCGCGACGAAGATGCGCGCCCAAGGGGATCAGAAACGGCACAGACAGGATCCCAGCGCCGATCCAAGCTATCCTCACAAACATCCCACACGATGCGCGTTAGCCATCGTGGGCCCCAACAAGTTGTGTTCTAATTAGCCTGCTAGGTGATGCAATCTGCGTGGCGCCCACACGATGCGCGTTAGCCATCGTGGGCCCCAACAAGTTGTGTTCTAATTAGCCTGCTAGGTGATGCAATCTGCGTGGCGCAAGGTAGGTGGTGCAAGATACGTGGAGCAAGTGATGTATCCAGTGCCATATTGGTGGTGCAAGCTATGTGGCCCAGTGTACGGGGCGCAATGGGTATGGTGCAACCTACGTGGTTCCATATATGTGGCGCAGTGTCGGTGGCGCAGACAATGTGGTGCAGTCTCTGTGGTGGACTCTATGTGGCCTCGCACGTGTGTTGCCATATGTGTGTGGCAAGCTATGCACTATATGCGGTGCAACCCATGTGATACAATATCACAGGTGCAAGCAATGTTGTGCAATGTATTCTGTGCAGTCCATGCTGTGCAACCTACGTGGTGCAAGTTATGTGGTGCAAGCGGTGTGGCACGACGTACGTGGCAAGCTATGCGGTACAAGCTACGGGGTCCAGGTAATGTTTGCCAACTCTTGAGTTGTCAACTCCACTCCTTGCGCAACCATCCCACCGTCCCGCACGCAACTTGATTTGCTAAACCCATGCTGCGGCCATGGCGATGGCTGCTTGGCGGCGCGTGCACGCTCTCGAGCACGGCGGCCAACTGGTTTGGCACAGCCGATGCAGCCGCGATGGCGCTTACCGATGGCAACGCCTCAGCGCGTGTCAAAGTCTGCGATGGCGCGCGGGTGCTTCAATGCGGGTCGGTGCCTCTGGCGGGCGCTGTACCGTGATGACATCGACAACAGCGGCAACGATGATGAACGAATCGATGGTGGTGACGATGATGACGATGACGACGGCAAGGCCAATGACGGCACCGATGCTGGTAACGCCGATGACGATGATGACGATGATGATGGTGATGCTGATGATGATGCTGATGTTGATGATTAGGATGATGAGGATGATGATTATGATGATGACGATGATGTCCATGTGTCGCTGATGAAGGTGGGAAGATTTCGACATGCGCGCGCGGCCACGACGAGCGCGAGCGTCCCGCTTGGCATTATTTGCCAGGAATCGCCCCCCCAGCAAGCTCGCAAGGGCGTTCGACTGAGTTCGACATGCGTGCGCGAGAGGCCCGCATGGTCCCACTTGAAACAATAGTTTTAAACACCGGTGGTGCTCCTGAGAATTAGCATGAATATGCGCGCAAATGTTTGGTTGACACAAACTGCTGACACACCAGATGTTTGATTCATTGGAGTTCAAAAACCTCGATCTTGCGATCCTTACAACTAAAATTAAGAGTAAAACAAATCGGCATGCGCGCGACGACGCGCTTGCGGATTCTGTCAAACTGTTTGCAAGGAACTCAACCGTGTGCGATGAACCAGTGCGCGCACATAGTACCCTTTGACAAGGATGGGGGGGCGGGTCAACACCAGGACTCGCTGGGACGGTATGAAATCGTGCGCAAAAGTAGAAACTAGGCAGAAGCATCTGCTATGTAGAGCGTCAAAACATCTGCAATGTAGAGTGTCCCAGGGTGGGCCTATAAGTTCGGGGGTCCGATGCCATGGGCGGTGGCGCCGAAGGGCGACCGCCAGCCGGCCAGGGCGGCGGATCGGCCCAGACGGGCGGCGGCGGCGGGCGGCGCCGAAGGGCGACCACAAGACCGCCAGGGCGGCAGACCAGCCCAGACGGGCGGCGGCTAGTTTGAGGGCTCGTTCCTGGGGGCCCCGCCCGCGCCTAATGCCGTGCGTGTGGGGGGGCTTGGCGTCTGGGGGGGGCCCTAAGTCTCGCCTGCCAGGTGGCCCGCCTCCGCCTGCCCTGGCCCTTGTAGGGCCGCCCCGTTTTTGGGTGTATTTCTGGACGCCCGAAATGGGCACCGAAAAAATGACTACAATGCCCAACAGCAAATGTTGTCCCAAACCGACAGCGGCCGCTGTTGGGCGGGCGACCTCCTGTCTCGAATGGACACAGGCCGCGGCGGCGTGGACAGCGAGTCCTGTTCAGAATGAACAAGAGCCGCTGTTGGGCATCGTACCCACTCTTTCAGTACCCATTTCGGGCGTGCAGAGTATTGGAGGGCTCCTCCTTTGAGCCTTTTAGGCCCCGCCTTTCACTCTCACTTTCGCGACGGGCGGCGCCGAAAGACGGCGGGGCGGCGACGAAGGGCGTTCACAGGCCGACCGGGGCGGAAAGACCAGCCCAGACGGGCGGCGGCGACGGGCCGCGACCACAGGCCGGCCGGGGCGGCGGACCAGCCCCGTTCCCTGTCTAGAACGAGAGCAACCACTGCTAGGGAGAAGCCCATGCGGCTTGCGTTTCGTCGACCAGATCAATGGTCTGTATTCGGTAGTCTCTGGCGGTCTCCGGCGGCATCAGGCCCGATTTGGCGGTCCGCCGCGGTCTCCGGCGCGAAAGCTTGGGAATGAGTTGAGTCTAGCAGAGTGTCGTGCGCAGAGTCCAACACACGGTGGCGGAGCTCTTAGGTTCAGCAGGCCAAGACGAAAGTCGGCCGCTGGACGCCGCACCTGGCGCCACTGAGAACTGGAGGTTCTATCCAGCCTGGACCTGGCACCACCAATGGCTCCCAGGTCGTGGCCAGGGAGAACGACGTGATAAGGTGCGTGTGGTAATCCGCGAACTCTGGTCAGCGTCCCAAGATGGCTGCAGAAGACTGGGAGCGAAGAGACTATAGACAAGTCAAGGGACTCTCGAGACCTGGCCTCGCGCTCAAAGAGAAAGAGCCCATCGTTGCACATCATCCTTTGGCGTTCGTCGGCTGTCTCTTGCGGACTTCGGCGGTCTTCTGCGCAAGAGCTGGATGGCCGCCTTCGACAAGGGGGGGCATGATCGAACACCTGAAGAACTACGGGGCCCGCACTCAAAGTCCTTTCACAACAAAAGGGATGTCGTCAGGAAAACCGAATTCCTACTTGCCCCGCTTCCATCGGCCTTCTCACCGACTTCCACCAGAGTGGCCGACCGCGTTTTATGTTCGCCACTGTCCGCCGGCTTTCCGCCGCCTTCGGCCGAGGAAGAAGAGGCAGTCGTCGAGGGCGAGGGGACTCTCTAGAACGCCCCTCGTGAGCTCAACCGACCTCCCGATCCACGCACAGGACCTCCGACCTCTGAGGCCGGTCTCGGAGCGGAGCAAGCTGAGACCATTGAAGGGGCCCCAGGACACACAAATAAATACACACAAATAAAAATGTTCCCCATATTTTCCCATACTTTCTGGGTTTTTTTCTTCCCCACCACTTCCCATAGTTTCCCATATTTTCTGGGAAATCGACGATTAATTGTGTCTGTGTTTTTTTTTTCCCTCCTGAGCTGAGACCATGGTCAGCTCAAAATCGGTCCCCGGCCGGACCCCTCCCGGGGTCCAAGCGCACCAGTTTTCCGAGCTGCGCCCAGCCGTGGCAACGAGGGCCGACCCGAAGGCCAACTGCCGGTGTCTCAACTGGACCTCCTCTGACCTATGAAGGGAAACTGGGACACACAAATAAATGCACACTAATACAAAGATTCCCCATATTTTCATATTTGTTCTGGGTATCTGTCTTCCCCCCCACTTCCCATATTTTCCCATATTTTCTGGGGAATCGACGATTAATTGTGTCTGTGTTTTTTCCCCTCCTGATAGAGCTCCGCGGAACTCCAGCAAGGAGGGCGCGCAGGGGTAGATGTAGGTCGGGCATGCCCCCCTACAGGCGGATTTTGGACGAGAGAAAACACCAGAATCCGAACAACATCCCAAAATGGTCAAAAAATACTCCGAGAATCGTCCCCTGACTATTTTTTGCATATCTTTGCGAACATGCCATCCTGTGGAGGGACAGGCCCGACTTAGGGATATAGATGCAGAGGGGCGCGAGACCCTGGACGGCTCCGCGCCCGCGGGGGCCAGCTGTGGGGCCCCTGTGGGCCGTCAAGGCACAGCCATGGACGAACAGCTCTTGCCGTGGAAGGCCGAGAGCTGCGGGCGCCGGCGACTCGACAGAAGCACGTCCTCACCCAGAGATCCAACGCATTGAAAAAATCAAGACGGAGGTTTTTCCCAGTTTTCGGCCTCTAGGGGCCCTCGCCGGGCCCCAGGACCATCAAAAAACGACTCAGGAGGAAAAACCGGTCCTGGGGGAGGGGTCGACCCTTCCGGGGACCCCGCACTGAAAAAAACACGACATCGGATCTCTGGGAGTGGGGCACCACCCAGAGGCAACGGGCTGCCACCTTCGGGCATGTCCGGAGAGTCAACACGGGGCACCGCCTCTCCAGGCAAAAGTCTCCCCACACGTTGGCGCTGGCCCGGCGCAGAGGTGCGCCGTGAGGCCCTCTCTCCTCTGAGGGTGCCGCGCCAACCAGGCACGCCCGCATCTGTCATCTAATACAGAAGCATGCCAGAGTTGCCCAACACTCGATAGTGAAACCGATGCTCATCTCAGTCCGAGCTCAGGTAGACCACTGCAGCGAGACATCCGATTTAGCGCCTGCTGGGCCAACGGCCCTCGCGTTCAGGCTCGCAACTGCCCGTCCGCACCCCAGGGCAGCCACGCAGACGACGGCAAGAGCCCTCGAGCCTCCACCCTCCGAGCCTTCCGCGCGGCGCCCTCCGAGCCTCCGGCGCGGCAGGGTGCCGCAGCAGCGCGGCCGCCGCGGCCGCCGCGGCCGCCGCCGTGGCCTCGGAGAGGCGGCGCGGGCACCTGCCGCGCGGCAGGCGCGAGAGAGAGAGAGAGAGAGCGGTGGAGGCCCGGGGAGGGCGCGCCGAAGGGCGCCGTTGGCACGCCGCGCGCACCGCGAAGGGCGGGCCGCCTTGCCGCCCGTTTTTCTCTGCCGACCAGGGCGCCGCCGAGCCCCCCTTGAGAGGGCCGAGCAGGCGAGCTAATCAGTCCCCGCGCGGCCCACGGCGGGACGCCCGTGGGCCGCAGGTGGGCGCCCCCCGCCGACGGGGGCCGGGCCCGGCCGGCATGTTGCCCAGCCGGCGCCGCGGCGCCGGTGCGCCGCGAGGTGGCCCCGCCCCCGCCGGCCCCATCCCGAGACCTCCTCCTCCTCCTCCTCCTCCTCCTCCTCCTCCTCCTCCTCCTCCCCTCCTCCTCCTCCTCCTCCCTCCTCCTCCTCCCTCCTCCTCCTCCCCTCCTCCTCCCCATCCGCCCTCCACCCTCCGCCCTCCGTCCTCCGTCCTCCTCCTCCTCCTCTTCCTCCTCCTCCTCCTCCTCCTCCTCCTCCTCCTCGCCCTCCACTGGGGGTCAGGATTGCCCAGAATCGAATCGACAAGGCGAATCGGCGACCGGCATGAATCGGATCGACGGGGATCGGCGGCCGAGTCGGGAACAGTCAAGGCGGCAGACATCGGCCGGCTACGAGGTCTCCAATGGAAAATCGGCTCCAGAATCGGAATCCGAAATCGCATCGTATCGGAAGCGGCATCCATCGACATCGGATCGAATCGAATCGGAGGAATCGACGTGAGCCCCGGGGGGTCCCCAAGACAGCCGGGTGGCGGCCGACCGCGCAGGGCGGACCTCGAAATCCTCTCGGGGGCCCCACCGCGCGCGCGGACGGTGTCCGTCACCGGACGGTCTGGGGACCTCGGAGGCCCCGGGTCGCCCGAGGCGTCCTCGAAGAACGGCCCGCGGCCCAGAGTTGGGCCAGGCATGTCCCCCTATACAGGCGCATTTGGGACTGAGGGCAACGATAGGGGGGGGACTGGCATGGGGGAAGCATCGACCTGGAATCGGCGATACATCGCCGATAGATCGGCGATAGGCCTACGATAGTGAATCCGCGCCTTCCGTTGGGGCTATCGGGCCCCGATCGGCGATCAATCGGCAATTGGGGGTCGATGCATCCCCCCCTATGCCTATCCCCCCCTATCGTTGCCCCTGATGGACGAAAATTGAAAGTGACAAAAATGCCCCCAAATGGTTACAAAGAATCGCAAAATTGCCTCCAGACCGATTTTGGGACTATTCTTGATGAACCTCCCCCCTGTAGAGGGACACGCCGGACTGCATCCCGGGGCCGGGCGGGGGCCCCGAGGCCCCACGGACTCCGCACGCCGATCGGGGGCCCCCGCACTCGGGGCGGCCCTGCGGGGCGCACCTTCGGCGTCCGAGGGCCCGATCGGCCGCCGAGCGGGCTCAGAGTCGAGGCCCCTCGGCGGCCGAGCGGGCTCGGCTCCCCCAGACGAAGCCAGGACGAGGATCACTGCGTGCGAGGATGAATACCCGACGAAGGCGTCGATGCACCACCACCGTGCCAGGCCAGGGCCACTGGGCCCCAGGATGGCTTATAGGCCCTCTCCTGGCCTCGGTCAGGAGGGCGTGTACACCATGGGCCAGGATGGCCCTGGCTTGGCACGGTGGTGGCGTATAGCTGCCTCCTGCGTGCGATAGAAAATCTCTGAGATCCGCCCGTTCTGGAGGATGCCTCGGGCGCCGCGGCCTTTTCAGAGCGTGCTGTAACGCTCTGAGAGCGTGCCGGAATGCTCTGGAACGGATTCATCCTCGTCCTGGCCCCGTCCGTTTCCCGCGACCCTGCCTGGACTGAGCCCTCTCGGCTGCCCGTTCGGTGGCCGAAAGGGCTCAGACGCCGAACTGGCTTAGAAGGGAGCCCTGGGGAACGTAGAGCACTTGTATAAACTCCTGGATTGCTTACGGTTGCGGTTGCCGCTGCGTGGCGACCTCTGGGCAACCTCTCCAAACCCGCAGTAGCCTCTGCTGACCCCTGGTAACATGTGCTACGGAGTCCTAGCCTTGCTGACGCGTCGGCAACTTACCCTCGCTCATGCAATTCATCCGACTGAGCTGCTGACACGTTCGAAAGGCCAGGAATACATAGCAGGGGTTTCAGATGGGCTTGCAGAGGTTACTCTGGAGTCGGCGGAATTTGCAAAGAGGTCACCAATTTGGCCCAACCATGACAGCCGTAAGCAGACATGGAACTCATCCAAGCAGGCGCCCGACCCTCTTCCCAAGGGCCCAGCTCCTCACCAGCTGGACTGTTGTTTTTTGTTTGTCTTCTTCTTTACCCACGATGAATACGCACCCGCTAAGGCCCCTTAAACGCGACCTGGGGGTGAAGAGCTCCCCTGACTCTCGGCGGAAGCCGAAGGTCTTGTGTACACTATGACGGCCCCCGGGGCCCTGCTTAAGGGCCTCTAGAGGCCGAGATCGGCAAAAACCATTCCGTCGTGACTGTGTCCACGATGCGACGGGGCCTGGGTACCCTTCATGATCGACGTGAGCGTGTACTTGGTCCCTGAGTGCGCCCTGGCCAGAATTTTCTGGCGACTTCCGGCCGCGGGCACCAGGAGGTCAAGGGAGCGCTCCAGAAACTCCCGCAACACCTGTCCTCGGACCTCGGCTCGAACATCAAGACCGAGGGGCTGCTACTGAGCCCCCGGAAGGGAAACGACAGAGGGCACTGTACGCCACGAATATATATATATGGACATACATACATACATATATAGCTATACATATCTCTCTGTATATAAATTTATATGTACATATATATGTATACATGTATATAGGTATGTATATATGTGTGCATGTATGTATAGATCTATATGTATACACATGCATATATATATATATATATATATGTAGATACACGATATACATATATATATATACACAGAGATACCCTCCGACGAACTCTGCACGCACCTTCAGGGAAGGCGGTGTATCAGGTCGCTGACTCCCCGTGGCAATGTATAAACCGCCGCCCTTCCCTGAGGCCCAAGAGCAGTCCATTGGTGGGCGCCCGTGCCTGTAGTTCTGTGTGGCGGAGACTGGCTCCACAGGGGGAGCACGGACCGGAGATCGGCGATATACGCCGTCGACGCATCGCCGACAGGCCTCCGATAGACAGCAGCAGCAGCGCACACTCCCGTGGGCGGGGAGGGGCACTGGGGCGCCCCCCCTGCCCTCAAGACGAAGCCAGGTCGAGGATGGCATCGGGCGAGGAGAAATCGAGAATCTCGGCGCCCTGGCGGTTTGGGAGGGTGCATCGAGCGCCGCGGCCTTCCCAGAGCGTTCCGCAACGCTCTGTTCCGGAACGCGTTGGAACGGAGTTATCCTCGTCCGAGCCCCGTCCGCCCCCCTCCTGGGGCGTCGCCGAATGGGGGGGCGCTGAGTGGGGAGGGGGAAGAAAGGTGCACTCTTCGGGCCCTGCAGGACCGCTCTTGGCCCCTGAAGGGCCCTTTCCCTGTAGGAGCCCTACGAGGCCCCTTGTCTGCAGCCCGCGCTGCCCCCCCATTGATCGCCGCCCCCCATTGCGCGACGCCCAACCCCCGGGAGATCACCCTCTTCCGGGAAACCGGCTTTGCAAAGGCCTCAGGAAACAACAATTTCGTCCTGCCTCCTCCTTCTCCTCCTCGTCCTCCTCCTCCTCGTCCTTCTCCTCCTCCTCCTCCTCCTCCTCCTCCCTCCTCCTCCTCCTCCTCCTCGAGTTGACTCAGGGTGCAAAGGCCTCAGAAAACAACAATTTCGTGACGGCCCCAGGGCCAGGAGACAGGCCCCCCCTGGGAGCCCAGCCCCCGCCCCCAGTCCAACAAGGATATTCCCGACCCTTCTACAGGGTAGTTCTTAACACATGGGATGTTTAAACACATTGAATTTTTAATACATGATCAATGTATGAATGAAGTAATGCATTGAACTCATCGTTGTTTTTAATACTAAATCCCTGCGCTTATAATAAGTGATCCGCGCACGCGGAGCATGTATTGAAAACGGCACTGTACCCACTGCCGGCGTTTCGCCCCGAGTGGTGTCTTGACGGCCCCACAGTCTGGCAGGGGCCCCTGGAGGCCGAAAGCAGATCAGCACCTTCTGCATGGATTTCCGGCCATACAGTCAACCCGCAAAATAATTGGCGGCGAGCGAGGGGGGGATTGAAAAGGAAAAGGAGAAGGTCTTCTCAGAAGGCGGCGGGCCTTCTCAGAAGACCTCGCGCCTTCTGAAAGGTTTTCTGTTAACTTCGGGGAAGGCTTAGAAAACTTCTCAGAAAGCTTGGGGACTTCCGAGCCTTTTGAAAAGGCCCGCCCCTTCTCATTTCCCCCCCCCCTCGCTCGCCGCCGAAGTAAGGACGCATGACAAGGATGCAAGGGCCTTGGAAGGCCATGCCGACATTTTGCGGGCGGGGCGCGGCCAGCGAAAGCGACCAAGGACGGGCCGAAGGGGAAAGGTGCAAGGGCAACCGTGCAAAGTCGCGCATCCTGACTATGCGGGCCGACTGTACCATTCGGGCCGGGCGAAAGGGGGGGATAGCAAAGGGGAGGTTTGAGAATCAGCTCGCGCAGCTGATTTTCACGGCGCCTCCCAGCGCCGGAGGCGGTCATGTATCGAGCAATGGGCCCAGCGGCGGGGCCGAGGGCAGCTGCATGCAGCAGATTTCGTAACCCCCCCTTTCCCTATCCCCCCCTTTCGTCCGGCCCGAACCATGGGCCCCCGGCAGCCGTCCGGGCCGATCCGGGCACCTATAGAACGCCCTCGGCCAGGCGCAGCTGCTGGCAGGCATCCCAAGGCAGGACCTCCCCCCCTCTCGGCGACGCGGAGCCCCCCCCCGAGGATCCCCAAGCACCGGCCCCCCGGCCAGAGAACAGTTCATTGGAGGGTGAAAGAGGGGGTCTGCAACAGGGGGTCTTCAGTGGGGGCCGAATGGCCCAATGTATGCTCGATGCATCGCTCATGTATGTGATCGGGAACGACTGGCATCCAATCTTGGCGGTCATGGCGGGCCAGTCGTCCGTGCCCGCGCGCTGCCCGCGTGGGCACACGCGCCGCTTGCGGTGTGCAAGACGCTGCTGGGCGTGCCGACGAGGTTGCCTCTGGCACTGGGGCCCGTGCGGCGCCGCCGAGCGGCCTCTCTCGACCCAGAGGGCCCGCGCGGCGGCCGCGCTCGCTCCGACGCCGCACGGGCTCGGAAGGGCACCCTGGGCTGCCGTAGGCCGATCTGACAGGAGGCGACCTCCGAACCCCATACCCCGACCAAGCACCGACTCTCGTGAACCGATGGGAGGCCGGGGTCAGGGTGAAGTCGGGCGTGTCCCCGACTACAGGGGGATTTTCGACGAAAAATTAAGAATATTCAACAGATGGTCCAAGAGGGTCAAACAATACTCCAAAAGTAGTCCCCAGATTATGGCTTGACCATGTTTGAATATTCCCCCTGTAGAGGGGACAGGCCCGACCAAAGGTCAGGGTTCGGATTCCGCCACGCGCTCGACGAGCTCCGAGCCCGGCCCCCTGCCGCCGATCGGGGTGCCTGCCTCGTCGAGCGGCGAGGGCAGGGTTCGGACTTCGCCGCCGATCGAGGCCACCCACGGGGAGCCCACAAAGGACGTACGCGCCCAGCTATGTACATGAACACGGCCCCTCGATCCGCGAGACCGGCCGCGTCATACGAACATTTGCGCAATGCGTACTCTCGAAACCAGCGTGAATTCATGTACATGTACGTCCTTCTTTCGCTCCTGAATATGAGCGCCCGAAATGGGTGCGGAACATGTCGGGAGGATGCACCACCAACAGCACGTGGTGTCCAACACCGACGGCGGCTGCGGTTGGCCAGGCGACCCCCTCTGTCTCAGATGCACACGCCTGCGGCAACACCGACAGCGAGCCTGGCTCAAAATGGCCAGGAACCGCTGTCGGTCTTCGTGCCCATTCTCTCCGCGTCCCGGATGGCATCGTGCTCGCCGCCCCTTGGGCTCGAGGGGGGGGGGGGATGGGAGCGCGCGCCGTCGGCGTGGGAGTGGGGGCAGACGGCACGTTTGAAGCTCAGGCCCCTGGGCCCGGTGGGGGGGAGGGGAGGGAGAGCAGCCTGGACGCGCGTCCAGGGGCGCTGGGGGGGCGGGGGGGAAACGGGGACACGCCGCCGGCAGGCCCGCCAGCCCTCCCCCCCCCCGACCCTTCTGCCATCCGAGGTGCCCGCTTCGCGCGTGCCGGAACCCGCCCCCTCTCAGGGCGGCAGGGCCCCCCCCCCCGGCGGCCCCGCTCACGCCGCCGCGGCGGCCGCCGCGGCCTGCGGCTCCGCCTCCGGCGGCGGCGGCTGCGGCTGCGCGGGGCGGCGGCCCTCCACCGTGACCTGAACCGGCCGCGGGCTGGGGCCTCCTATCCCGAGGACTGACAGGCCCAGAGGCGATGACGACACCACGGATGAGCCCTCGGGGCCCGAGGGAGCATCCCTGAGATCGGCACCGAGACGGGGCGATGCCAGCCATAGGGGCAGGGGGGCACGCTTCGGGCTGGTAGTGGCCTTCATCATGAGGTGCGTGAAGTCCCTCGGCGGGCAGGGGGGGGGCAGGGGGGGGTCGACATCAAGGCGGCAAAAAACAATAATGAATTGCGGGGGGGATGAGGTTGACTCATGCAACCCATGGCCGAACACGTGAACTCCAGGTCCTGGGTAATCAGGGAGGAAAGGAGGAGGAGAGGAGGGCATGATGATGGAATGGATACTCAGCATGCTTTTTTTGTCAGGGGTCGGTGGGGGGTACCGCACTTGTCCCGGAGGAGGACGAGGGGGGGGGGGGCGGCAATTCTGAGGAAAGGACCCTGCTCACCCTGCAGAAGACAGGAAGCCAGAGAAGAGCACGTGATTGAAGGGGCCCTGGGACACACACACACACACACACACACACACACACACACACACACACACACATAAATACACACAAATAACAGGATTCCCCCATATTTTCCCATATGTTCTGGGTCTTTGTCTGCCCCCCCACTTCCCATATATTTTCCAACATTTCCTGGGGAACCGACGATTCATTGTGTCTGTGTGCCTTTTGTTCCCCTCCTGAGGTCTTCCAACTCCGGCCGCCCGCACACCCCCAGGGCTCCCCCCTCCTGCGCCCGCTGGGCGCCTGCACCGCTCTTCGGCCGCCGAGGGGGGTCAAAACCCAACGGGAGCACCTCACACCCCAACGGTCTCGGCCTCTCCGACGAGGCCTCGGCATAACTGCGCCCGCTCGGCCGCAGCATGGGCCTCTCGCTTTCTCTTCTAGGCGCTGGCCCCCAGGGCTCCCCTCTGAGCCCCTTCGGCGTCTGGGCCCGCTCGGCCGCCAAAAAAGGCAGCCGGGCGGGCACCGTGCCGCCAGGGCCGAGGTGATCGAGCCCCCGCTCGGCCGCAGCGGGGCCTCGATCTTGAGCCCGTTCGGCGGCCGAACGCGCTCAGAGGCCGAGCGGGCTCGGAAGGGAACCCTGGGGCAAAGCTTCTGGCGTCGCCGTCGCCTCCCTGGAGCTCTTCCAGCCTCGGGATGCTTTCCAGCGGCTGCGCCTCGTCGAGAGTGCGGGGTGGCGCCCGAAGATCGCCCCGAACAGCCGCACACTACGCCCGAACTACGGCCCAGAATCCACCGGGCGGCCCTGACATCAGCGCGTCGGGGAAGCATGATCGACCAGCGAACCCGGAAAGGACTATAGAAATGTAAGGCATGGCAACGTTTGAAAGACACCTGATTGGGCGACGGGCAAATGCAATGCTGAATGTATCGGTCCTGATGTACAGTGCCGAAAGCTGAGCTATGCTGCGCCGTGCTGAACTGCGACGTGCCATGCCGCGATTGTGCTCTATAGCGTTGTGGATCGAGTCCCCCTTTGCATCCGAGTCCTGACCGAACTGATCGGGATCTTAAGCTCGAGCTGCCTGAACACACAGTAGGTGCCCCAGAGCTAACTGACAAGGGGACATGCTAGGAGGACGCGCCGCGAAACGTCCCAAGGGACGCGCCAGGCGGCGTGCCCGGGGACGTGCCATGGGGACGCACCGCGGGACTTGCCAAGGGGACGCGCTACGGAACGTGCTGGGGACAAGCGCTTCGCTCGAGACATCCTGCCCAAATCCTGATGATAGACATCCGCCTGGGCGACACGTGCAAACAAGCATTTCGCTCAACACATCCTCAACACATCCTCATGCTAGACATCCGCCTGGGCGAACTGGACACGTGAAACCAGGTGGTTCGCTCGAGACATCCTCAACACATCTTCATGTTAGACGTCCGTTCCAGGCCCCCAGGAAGGCCCCAGGAGGACCATGTTAGATACCCCCTAGGCGGCCTGGACACGTCAAAGCGCCTGGCTCCGGCATGTTAGATACCCCCCTGGGCGGCCTGGACACGTAAAACCACATTGTTCCAATTCGGGACAATCATGTTAAATACCCCCCTGGGTGGCCTGGACACGTAAAAACACGTGGGACCAGCTCTGGGCAACCATGATGCATACACACCTGGGTGGCCTGGACACGTTAAAACACATGGTCCTTGCTCGGGGCAACCATGTTAGATATCCCCCTGGGTAGCCTGAACACGTAAAAACACGTGGTGCTAGCTCGGGACAACCATGTTAGACACCCCCAGGAGTAGCCTGGACACGTTAAAACATGTCCTTGCTCGGGGCAACCATGTTAGATACCCCCCATGGGTGGCCTGGACATGTAAAAAGACATGGTTCAAGCTCGGGACAACAATGTGAAATGTCCCCCTGGGTGGCCTGAACATGAAAAAGCACGTGGTTCCAGCTCGGGACAACCATGTTCGATACCCCCTGGGTGGCCTGCACATGTAAAAGCACGTGGTCCTTGCTCGAGGCAACCATGTCAGATATCCCTGGGTGGCCTGGACACGTAAAACACGTGGTTCAAGGTCGGACAACTATGTTAGATACCCCCGTGCGCGGCCTGGATGCGCTGAATTCGCGCTCCCGCTCCGGACATCCTCGCACTGTTTTCCCCGGAGAGGCCCCCCAAAGCGCCACACCCTATCTAGAGCAAGAAACCCTCATTTGTCTGTATTGGGATATGTGTTCGGGTAGCGCTTTTCGGCCCCCCGTGCGTTTCCTGATAATTAGGCGTTGGGCCCGACGCCATGTCAGATATCCCCTAGGCGGCCTGGACACGGTAAAACACGTGGTGCCAGCTCGGGACAGTCATGTCAGATAGCCTCCTGGGTGGCCTGGACATGTCAAAACACGTGATGCAAGCTCGGGGCAACCATGTCAGCTAAAACGCGTGGTCCTTGCTCGAGGCAACCATGTTGGATATCCCCCTGGGTGGCCTGGACACGTAAAACACGAGGCGCTAGCTCTGACAACCATGGTAGATACACCACTAGGTGGTCTGGACACTTGAAAACACGCGGTCCTTGCTCGGGGCAATCATGTTAGGTATCCCCCTGGGTGGCCTGGACACTTAAAAACACATGGTGCTAGTTCGGAACAACCATGTTAGATACCCCCATGCAACAATCATGTTAGATACCCCCATGGGTGTCCTGGACTTGTAAACAAAAACAGGGTTCAAGTTCGGGACAACAAGATTAGATACCCTACTGGGTGACAGGTAAAAAACACGTGGTTCCAACTCGGGACAACCATGTCAGATACCCCCCTGGGTGACCTGGGCCCTCGTGGGGCCTCCTGGAGAGGGCCAATCTACAGACGTAAAAACACACGGACTCGTGCCCCTGGAGACGGATTCGTGCCCCTGGAGAGGGCTAATCTATGGGAGCACACGTAAACACACACGGAGTCGTGCCCCTGACCCACATGTATTCGGCACCCTGTTTTTTTATCAATCGGAATTGCAAAAACCAGCGTGCTTCGCTCGGGACGTCCTCAAAATCTATGTCGCCGGCCCTGCGCGACCTCGCTGTTGATCGCAAACAAAAAGTCACCAGCCCGTCGCAAGTAGAGGCCCGGCCTTTGTTCTACAAAACTTACAGAGAACCCTGGGCCTGTGCCCTCGCCGAGAAAAATGCTGCGGGCGGCTGCTGGCCGCGAGCAAAACAACTCGGGATGCCGAGAGGCTATTATTGGAGGCCTGGAAATAAGCACCAACACCAACACAGGGGGGTGCCTCCACAAGGGGAAGATTATCCTAGAATTCGGTGTTGGTGATTAAATGTCGGCCACCTTGAAGCCAGAATATTACCACCATCACCGAGATCGGGATCTTCTTCCCTCGGTGGAGGCACACCGCCGAAATTGGCATTGGTGTCACGGTGTCAACCTCTAGGCCTGCGATGTTACACTTGAGACTCAGGCGAGTTCACTTGCATGGCATGTACCACCACGCCGACAAGGCGTGCAAGTCTATCCCGACTTGCTTGAAATCCAGATTTCCTTTCGGGCCTCGCCACGCCCCATCCCCCCCTCCATGCAAATCAACATACTGGATATGATGAACAACTGCCTCAAAAGCACGTTTCCGTGAGGAGGTCCGAACCTCTTGGGAGCCACGCTGCAATCAAAAGCACGACGTCGGATGCCCAGGGAAGCGAGCACAGCCCAGCCTGGACTGGGGGCGCCACTCTGGACCCTGGGCCTGCCTGAAGACCCCAATCTACCAGGAGGGTTCAAAAAGCAGCACCCCCACTAAGACTCCCGACGCAGCCCACAGAGGCCCCAGCCCACAGAGGCCCCAAGCGCGCCCACAGAGGCCCCAGCGCGCTGCCCACTGAGGCCCCCCGACGCAGCCCACAGAGGCCCCAAGGGCGCCTACGGAGGCCCAGCCCGCAGAGGCCCCGAGCGCGCCCGCAGAGGCCCCCTCGCGCTGCCCACTGAGGCCCCCGACGCAGCCCAGAGAGCAGGGCCCGCGAGTTCTGAAATACGCTCGAGTCTTCTGGCGGCCCGAGCAGGTCCACTTGCGCGTTGCGAACATCGTGCATCGCGTGCACGAGCGACTGCGGCAACGCCGCGCGGGCCTCCGCCTCCCCCGTAGACACCTATCACGACCTTTGTCGGCCTGGCTGGGTGGGAGAGCTTTCCAGGGCTCTCTCCGGTCCCACTCGTGGAACATCTTCAAAATATGATGATGATGATGATGATGATGATGATGATGATGATGATGATGATGATGATGATGATGATGATGATGATGATGATGACGATGATGATGATGATGATGATGCTGATGATGATGATGATGATGATGATGATGATGATGATGATGATGATGATGATGATGATGATGATGATGATATGTGCTCTCTATACATTCACAGGAGAAAACTCACCCCCGGCCACGTCAAGGCTTAACTCAAGCTCCCCCCGTATGAAAGCACAGGGGAAAACTCCTCCTGGGCGACTTCCCACCTCTTCGGACAGACATGTCTTGGCACTGAAGGCGCATAAACTGTCGTAGCGAAGATGTCTATGTCTGGAGGGCTATTGTTGAGGGAAACCAAAAGGTACCCATACCACCACTCCCTGGGCCAATCCCGAGGTGCGTTCATACCCGAATCTCGAGGCGAGAACCCAGCCGTGGCGACGAGGGCCTCCCAGGAGGCCCAGAAGGGGGAAACCGAGGGAAGGGCAGCGGTATGGGCACCTTTCCGCCCTCGGATTTCTGACGCCCTGGAAGATCCGGGGAACTGAGGGGCAGCCCGGGCCAGGGCCACCCCCTGGCAGTGGCAGCGCCCCTGGGCCTGAGGGACATGGAGCTGCGCTCGCCCTCCTCGAAGTGGAGCGCCCTGGCTCTCCGCATCTTCGAGACCAGGCCGTCGGGGCCGTCCAGCCCGCGCTTGCAGTAGCCCGGCAGGCTCGCCTCCACCACCTCCAGCCTGTGCCGTCGGGGCAGGACACGGTACCCATACCGTTCGGACGAGCATGTCCCCCTACGGGCCAATTTGCGACGAACAAATACCCCAAAACATTCAGGAATCATCAAAACAAATCGCCCACCTGCTGTTGTTTTAACATACGTTTGACCATATCCCCTGTGGAGGGACAGGCCCGACTTGACCACACCGCTATCCTTCCCTCTCGGGCCCCTGTGGCCCTCGCGGCCGCCGCTGGCTTCGCCTCGAGATCCTGGCCAGGCCGCACCCCGGGAGAGGTCCGGGGCAGCGGCGGCATCGGTGCCCCATGGCCTCGCGACGAAGAGGACCAGACCAGCGCACAAGCACTACGACCAGTAGGAGGCCACGGGGAGCGCTGAGCTCGGGACGAAAAGGGGCCCTTCCTGCCCCGGCGAGATCCCTGGCCTGAGACCAAGGAGCGGCTCCCAAACCAAAACCCCTGTCCGTATTTCAGCCGTCTGGCTGCGAGCCGAACCTTTCGGAGGGGCGCACGGCTTGCTGGGGTTGGCGCTCCGCGCGCCAGGGGAGGGGTAGTCCAGCGCCGACCCAAGAAATCCGCGCGGACCTCCGAACGTTTGTGTATGCCGTTTTCTGTTCCTCAAGCCTCTCCGAGCTGTACTTTGTGCCCTCCGTCTGGTGCTCGAGCGTCGGCTTCTCCAACCATTCGTCGAACTCCTCTCTGGACACGATCTCGTCCGAGTCCCGGTCGATGGCGTTGTAGGCCATGACCATGAATGGAAGCAACCTCGAGAAATCGTCCATCTCGGGCGCGAAGCTCCAGCCGAACCTGTTCGACGCACCGTGGTCCTCCCGGCTGGAGAGCTCAGCGATGACGGCCTCAGCCTGCTTCTGCGTAAGCTTGCTGAACGGGCTCTCCCAGGAGGCCAGAGAAGCACGCGATCATAGCGAGGCGGGGATACATCCATACCCATCGCCTGTGGAACCGTCGTCCTGGGACCCTCATGGGCGGCGGATATGGATGTATGTTGGCCCCAGGGGGCGACTACATACACACACAAACATATATGTACGTACATACATACAGACAGACAGACAGACAGATAGGCAGGCAGACAGGCAGACATACCTACTAATACACCTACATACATACATACATACATACATACATACATACATACATACATACATACATACATACATACATGCATACATACATACACACACACACATACATACATACATACATACATACATACATACATACATGCATGCATGCATGCATGCATGCATGCATGCATGCATACAAACATGCCTACCTACCTACCGATCTACGTACCTACATACATGCATACATACACACATACATACATACATGCAAGCATGCATACATGCATACATATATACATACATTCATACATTCATACATCAATACATCCATACATATATACCTACATACATTCATACATACATACATGCATGCATGCATGCATGCATGCATACATACATACATACATACATATATGCATACATAAACACATACATACATACATACATACATACATACATACATGCATACATACATGCATACCTGCATACATGCATGCATGCATGCATGCATGCATGCATACATGCATACATACACATTAAATACATACATATGCATACACATACACATACACATACGCATACACATACACCTACACCTACACCTACACATACACCTACACCCACACCTACACATACACATACACCTACACCTACCCCTACACATACACATACACATACACATCCATACATAAACACATACATGCGTACATACATACACATACACACATACACGCACACACACATACACACATACACACATACACACACGCATACACACATACACACATACACACATACACACATACACACATACACACATACATACATACATACATACATTCATACATACATACATAAATACATACATACATACATACAAACATACATACATACATACACATATACATATATATACATACATACATACATGCATACATACATACATACATACATACATACATACATACATATATACATATATACATACATACACACACATACATACATGCATGCATGCATGCATGCATGCATACATACACACATACACACATACACACATACACACATACAGACATACAGACATACAGACATACAGACATACAGACATACAGACAGACACACACACACACATCTCTGTAGATGTATGTATCTAAATCCACGAGGTATAAATGAGACGATAACATTGGCAGAACAACTCCGAGGTCCGCGCGGATTTCTCGTATCGGCGTTGGACCCTCCCTCTCTGGCGCGCGGAGCGCGCCAGGGGCGGCGGCGGAGGCGCCGCCAGGGGGCTCCGGCTTCGACATGTCTATGTCATGTCTCGTTCCCCTGAGGTCCCCGAAGATCGACCCCCGGGCGGTGGTTCTGGACAAACTGGGACGCGGAAGGACATAATAGTACCACGTGGCCCCCTTGGAGGCGCGCGTTCGACCCGAACACATATATGAAGGGGTCCAAGGACACACAATTAAATACACACAAACAGCAGGATGTCCCATATTTTCTTATATTTTCTGGGTTTTTTGTCTTCCCCCCACTTCCCATATTTTCCCATATTTTCCTGGGAGTGGACGATTAATTGTGTCTGTGTGTTTTTCCCCCTCCTGATCTACGCATACCCCACATCGGCAGGCACTGCCAATCAGGCCGCGCTGCCATCGACATCGCAAGACACAGCCAGGACGAGGAATGGGGGACGCGGACGAGGAGCGCAGGGGAGCCAGGAGAGAAGACGAGGGGAACCCGGCTCGCGCTGCGAGCGCGGGCCCCGACTGTATACAACTGTATTCGTATTGACTACCTACCAGACCACCCCAACCCAACCCGAAGACCCCAATGTCGGGTTGGGGGGGGGGGGTACGGGTTCAACGTGTTTTTCCAGTGTTCCCCGACCCCCCCCCAACTGGAGATGGATGGCAAATTGAGGCCTTCGGGTTGGGTTGGGGTGGTTTGGTGGGTGGTGACCTCCTCCCTCCTCCCCCTCCTCCTCCTCCCCTCCTCCTCCTCCTCCTCCTCCTCCGCCCCTCCTCCTCCTCCTCCTCCTTCCTCCTCCTCCCTCCTCCCTCCTCCCTCTCCCTGCCTCCTCCTCTCCTCCTCTCCCTCCTCCTCACTCCTCCTCCTCCTCCTCCTCCTCCTCCTCCCCCTCCTCCTCTTCCTCCTCCTCCTCCATCCTCCTCCTCGCCTCCTCCTCCTCCTCCCTCCTCCTCCATCCTCCTCCTCCTCCTCCTCCTCCTCCTCCTCCTACCACTCTCCTCCTCCTCCTCCTCCTCATCCTACCTCCTCTCCTCCCTCCTCCTCCATCCTCCTCCTCCTCCTCCTCCTCCTCCTCCTCCTCCTCCGCTCCTCCGCCGCCTCCGCCTCCTCCACCTCCTCCGCCTCCTCCGCCTCTCCGCCTCCTCCTCATCCTCATCATCCTCCTCCTCCTCCTCCTCCTCCGCCCTCCTCACTCCTCCTCCTCCTCCTCCTCCTCCTCGTCCTCCTCCTCCTCCTCTCCTCCTCCTCCTTCTCTTCCCCTCCTCCTCCCGCCGTCCTCCTCCTCCTCCGCCATCCGCCGCCTCCTCCTCCTCCTCTCCTCCCCTCCTCCTCCTCCGCCTCCTCCTCCTCCTCCTCCGCCTCCGCCGCCTCCTCCTCCTCCCCTCCTCCTCCTCCTCCTCCTCCTCCTCCTCCTCCTCACTCCGCCTCCTCCTCCGCCTCCTATCCTCCTCCTCCCTCCTCCGGCCTCCTCCTCCTCCTCCTCCTCCGTCCGCCGCCTCCTCCTCCTCCTCCTGCCTCCTCCTCCTCCCCTCCTCCTCCTCCTCCTCCTCCTCCTCCTCCTCTTCCTCCTCCTATGCTGGGGCGACGCCGACCAGCCCCCGCCCTGGAGCCTGAGACGTCGGGCCTCCGCGAACCGCTCCTCCGCCGGCGCCCGAGCCCCGCCCGCAACCCCAGAGCGGGCTCCGCTGCGGGCCCGCCCCTTGGGCGCCCTCTTGGGGTGTCCAAGAAGGGGGCGGGGGGGCAAATCATGACCGGCGGCATGTGCGCGGCCCAGCGGGGGGGCCAGAGACGTAATGAAACAAGAAGAAGCGCCATGAACTCTGGGGAAATATCATGGCCCCCGCCATGATATTCCCCCCCCCATAGTCATCACCCCCCTCTTCTCCGCCCCCGAGACAGGGTTGTGGAGCTTGAGCCTGATCGGCCGCTGAAGGGCCTCGACCTTGAGCTCAGGTCGGGCAGGTCCCCCTACAGGCGGAGTGTGGACGAAGAATAAAAAAAAACTCAAAAAGTACCCCCTAAACGGTCCCATACTTAAAAGCCTCAAATACTACTCTGAAAATATTCCCAACCTTAGGAACCTCAAAAACCTCAAAACACCTCAAAAGTAATTTCAATAATCGCCACCTGACTAAATTCTAACTCTTTCGGAACATCCCCCCTGTAGAGGGACGGGCCCGACCTAAACCTTCATCCTGGGGTACCCCCCGGTGGAGACCTCGGCGCCGCCGCCAGTCGCGCTCCCCGCGCGCCGCCGGGGCGGGGCGCGGGGATCGAAGGCCGAGGGGCTCGGCGGCGAAACGAAAGAACGCGATCGAATAAAAAAAAGGAAAAGATAAAAAAAAAAAAAAAAAATCAAAAGCGAGATAAGACATAAAAAAGGGAGAAGAAAAAATAAAAAAAAATAAAATCTCAGACGCTGAAGGATGATCCTCGCTACGGCTCTGCCGGAGCTGTCGCCCGTTCCGGCGGCCTCTTCGCGGCCGCGCGGCTCGGCCGCGAACTGGCTCCGAAGGGAGCCTCGGAGGCGCGCACAAGGGGGTGGAGGGAGGGGGGGGGAAGGCTTTTCTTAGAAGGAGGCTTCTTCTGAGGAAGGCGCCGGCCTCCACATCTATTAGATAAGGGCCCCGCCTTCTACGTAGCAGGGGGTGCTTCTAAGAAGCCCTTCCCCCTCCCCCCACCCCCCTCCGCGCGTGGCAGAGAACCCTGAGGTGCGGGCGTCCAAAGTCTGTGTTCATGACGTGCTCTTCTCTGGCCTCCTGTCTTCTGCAGGGTGAGCAGGGCCTTCTGGAACTCCTTCGCTTGCATGAGAGGGTGGAGCAAAAAAACGGGTCCTGGACCCTTTCCTCATGACCGGTTGTTCATCCCAAGTGGTTGTTCGCGGTCCTGAAGACCGGGGACGGGTCCCAAGAGGCCACCTTTCCCTCAGGACCCCGTTCCTTCATCATGGCGCTGATTCCTCTCCCCTCCCTATCCTCAGAACTGCCCCCCCCCACCCCACCACCCCCTCACTCGTGCTCCTCGGGAAGAAGTGCAGTACCCCCCACCGACCCCACACAAAAAAGTACACTGAGTATCCATCACCATCCCCGCCTCCCCTCCTCACTTCCTCCCTGCCGAGGGCCTGGAGTTCAGACGATTTCGGCCAGGGGATGCATGACTCAACCTCAATTCTCCCCCGCCCTCCCTTCTTGTCCTTTTACTGTTCTCTACATGCTCTCCGTTCTCTTTCCTCCCGTCCTACCTCCTGCCTCTTGCGGATGATGCTGCGCTTTTCGTGCGTCGTCCGCCTCATTCGCCCTCTCCTCCTCCCTCTCCCACGCGCCAGCCGCCGCCCGCCATCGTCGACGTGACACCTGACTGGAGAAAGGCCTGGACCTCCAGCGCGTTGCAAATAAACAGGAAAAAAACAACTGGCCTCGGCCTCGACCTCCAACAGGAATAATAAAACAACAGGCAAATAAACAGGACAAAAAACAACAGGAAATAAACAGGAATCACATATTTTTCCAGCTTCGGCCTCCAGGGGCCTCCTGCGGGCCCCCGTGCCATCAAGAAACGACCCAGTATGAACAGCTGGCCTGCAGGGGAAGGGTCGAGACCTCCGGCCCCACATCACCGCTGGGGAGGCAACAGAAACACGGTCTCGGGCACGACGACGCGACCTGGCGCGATGGCCTCAGACGCGGCAGCTCGCGCGCGCGCGAGGAGATGTCCGACCAGTCGACCTCTTCCGCGTCGCTCGCTCGCGCGCCTCCCCGCTCGCTCGCTCGCTCGCTGTGCCTCCTCCCCCGTGGCATCGGGGGGAGCAAAGAAGGTCCGCGGGCCTTCTGGCGGCCCCGGGAGCCGGGGACCGGCCGAAGAGCTCCGGGAGCTGCGGGGTGAGGAGGAGGAGGAGGAGGAGGAGGAGGAGGAGGAGGAGGAGGAGGAGGAGGAGGAGGAG
>CAUYUJ010004258.1:164436-176936 GCA_963575745.1 Prorocentrum cordatum
CGGAGGATCGCTCCGCATCGCCGATACATCGGCGATGCATCGGCGAAGCACGGGCGATGCTCTGGCGACGTCGGCGATACATCGGCGCCATCGGCGTGGAAAAATACAGGCCCCACACCGAGCCGCATCGGCGATGCATCGGCGATGCGGCGCCATCCTCAGACCCCATCTACTCCGACCCCATCTAGGAGGCCTAGATGCTTAAAGTTATGTCGAGCGTGTCCTCCTACAGGGGGATTGTCGACGAAAAATAAAGAATATACCCCAAGAAGGTCAACAAATACCCAAAAAATAGTCCCCAGACCATGTTTGAAGCATTTTTCTATTATTTTGGGGGTATTCTTTATTTGTCGTCGAAAATCCCCCTGTAGGGGGACAGGCCCGACTTAAGCCTATAGAGGCACTTAGAGGCCCGGCCGCCAGGGCCCGGGGGCCGCCAGCGACCGGCTCGGAGCGAGAAGACAAGCGGGCCTCGGGGCAAGGGGCCCGGGCCAGCGACGCGAGCAGGCTGCTCACAGCGCGGGCCCAGCGAGAAAAAGCGGGTGGTGCGATAGCTTTTTGGGCGCCCGAGTTATCCGGGGTAACTCGGGTCCGGGGTAACTCGGGTTTGCATTCCCGAAAAAAAAAGCCCGAGTTAGCCCTGACCCGAGTTACCCCTGATGATTCGGGGCTCTGAGCTTTGTTGCAGTCGACGCGTGGGGCTGCGGCAGCTTCGGGGCGTGCAGTACACTCTGGGGCGCAGACGTCTTGCTGGATTTTTCGTGTGCAACACACGCTAGTTGCAGCACGATGCAACACGACTCTCGGGCGCAATACAGTTGCGATACAATCGCCCCGAATCGATTGCACCACCCCTTTTCGCCTGGACCCCCTCTTGGGCCTGCGATGTGAACAACTCACGACGTCGGAGCTCTGGGAAAGCCCACTCACGACCGGCGCCACCCCAGGCGGATGCCTCGACAGACTCCAGGGGCCAGGTGTCGGCTCCGGGGGAAAGGTGCGGTCTCGCCGCCTCTCCTGCGCCCGCCAAGCGGGGATTTCACGCCGCTGTCCTGTCGCTTCCCACGGCCTCGGCGGAGGCGCCCTCCTGACGCTTCCCACGACCTCCACACATTCGCGGATATGTGCAGCCTTTGTCCTCCAGCGGCGTTGCAGACTGGAAGCATGCTTCCCCATACTGGGTGGGACCTGTGCTTCCTGATGCAAGGAAGGATGACCGCTCTCCGCACACCCGCCATCTCCGCACCTACACACATACACACAAATACGCCCACACCTTCACGAACTTATGCCAGAATCGTTCTCAAACGACAAAATGAACAACTAGAACGTCTCATCCATAACGGGCGGGATATGAACTCCAGAGAAACGAAACAGTATCCATCCACCCATACGATGCCGGCATCCGGAATTATTAAGTTTGACGCCGGCATTATTAAGAAGGCTAACGATATGGCAGTCCCCCAGCAATGCTGTTAAGGAGGCTCCTGCGCATTGCGTATTGAGGTTACTACCGAATTTGCCGATGGCATCGTCGAAGCAGGCGGTCATCATGATCGGAACGCTGGAGTATAGAGGAGTGCGAAAAACAGACGAGGGGAGAGGGAGGAGGAAGGAAGACGGCGGACGGTGGAGGAAGGAGGAGAAGGCCGCCGAAGTCACACAACTGGCCCCCCCCTCTCTTCCCTCTCCTGCCCACTTCGACGCACTGGAGATGCCCCCCGCCACCCCCCACACACACCAGACGACGACGGCCGCGGCGGCGCGTCCTGTGCCTAGAGGCCTCCTAGATGGGGTCCGAGTAGATGGGGTCAGAGGATCTCGCCGCATCGCCGATACATCGGCGATGCATCGCCAATGCATCGGCGATGCATCGGCGATGCATCGGCCATGCACTGGCGGCGTCGGCGGTGTATCGGCGACGTCGGCGTAACAGAAATCGGGCTACACATCGAGCCGCATCGGCGATGCATCGGCGATGCGGCGCCATCCTCCGACCCTATCTACTCGGACCCCACCTAGAAGGCTTAGGGTGCCGCGACGACAGCGTGGAGCCCTCCCTCCCCCCCTGAGATGCACTAGGTGGGGGGCCCGCCCGCCCCTTCGCGCCCTCCACCGGGCGACGACGGCGGCGGCGGCGGCATAGGGAGCGCCGCGCTCCTTGGTGAGCCAGGCGAGGTGCGCGTTGAACCACTTGCCGCGGCACAGGACGAGCTCGGACTGCGCGCCGGAGGTGGGTGGGGGGGGGCGCCATGGGCTGGCACGCGGAGCGGCACGTGGCATGGGGGAGGGGTGGGGAGAAGGGCGGGGGGAAGCGAAGGTGGCACTAGAAAGGAGAGGGGGAGGAGGAGGAGTGAGGAGGAGGAGGGGGGGAGGAGGACGAGGGTGAAGGGGAGGGCGAGGAGGAGGAGGGTTGAGGGGGAGAGGGGGCGATGACGAGGAGAATGGAAGAAGGGAGAGGAAAGGAGGATACGACGCTGTGGGGGAATTGCGCGCAGCGCGCCAGACAACCACCCTTAAACTGGAGGCCCACCACAGGGAGAGCCTCCGTCGCTTCAAACGGCCGCCTCAGGCCCACTCAAGGATCTCGGCCCGAGGCGGGAGGGAAACAGTATGCTATCGTCGATAGACGCAAAATATACGTATGGCGGTGCAACTGAGAAGTGAAGGCTGCGAGGCGCACTCGCTGGTTTGCCTCTCTCGTACATTGGTCACCGCCTAAGGCTATAGAGCTGGTGGGCCCGACGTCAAAATCAGTTCATGCATGCCCGAGTCGGAGCCAATGCGTTTCAGGATCGGAGGCCGGCATGGGCCTGGGGAAAGGAATGACTCGCCTATTGGGCCGCCCTTCGTCGGCAGGATGCTGACCCCCGAAGAAGAGTTACCTATTCCGAACCGCACGTGCCGATTTCCGCGCGAATTCCACAGGACTGCAGACGACCAAAAGATGGCCCGCGAGGCCAGTAGTTTAGAACCCACACCTCGCGCACAGCACGACGTGCCTGTCAATGGGAGACCCAGCCCCTGTCCTTGTGGCGGTAAGCTCACGGCGGAAGCAGAAGCAGTTGCGAGCGTCGGGCGATTGCTACGATTGGCGACGAGCCGTCGTCTCTTGGATTCTGACACGAAAGCGGGGCCTAAGCGCTCAGGGACAAGCAGCTCAATAGCAGCTTTCTCGAGCGGGTCACCATCGGGGGTCCTGGACACGACGATGGAATGGAAAGACACACGCCTCCTACCGGATCACTCGTCCGCGGCATCATCCGAAGAGGCATCACCAATAACAGCATCTCGAACTTGGCGAGACGATCGACTCAAGTCCGAGACAGCGAGCCGGGGCTGGGCGGCAGCAACGGCAGGGTCGCGAGGGTGGGCCCTCTCGAGCAGCCCAGCCTCCATCCCCTCGACCCCTTCGTCTCGAGCTCCAGGGCAGAGGGCGCGGAACGTGTCACCCTGGCCGTCGCCCTCGTGAGCGAAGGAGGGCGAAGGCTGCAGCGATGGTCCAGCGTGCTCCACCCGAGAACTCGACTCCGAGGGCGCAGGAGTACGGCCGCCGCCGGCAGCCCCCAAGAGCTGGCCAGCTTCGAGTGCGGCATCCGCGACCATCGCCCGCGAGCGGGCGGGGCAGGCGAGAAGAGAGAGCCGACCGACAACCTTCTGGAGCTTCGTTCTTCTCTTCTGAGCAGGGACCGACCGTCCCGGCATTCCTATAGTCATACCACGAAATGTTCTCAGAACCCAAACATGTTCTGAGAACAAAAACAATGTTCTTAGAACATTTGCCCGGTGTGTTAAAACAAGACAGTCCCAACCAGGAATGTTCTAAGAACATGTCGTGGGAACCACAAACAGGTTCTTAGAACACTGTCTGGTAGGGCCACAGGCGAGCCGGGACGCCTCGCCACTGCTTGACTCTTGCAACACGTACACATTCTAATCTGCCGCCCTCCAACGGGCTTGAAAACGTGTCGGAGCTGGCCAGCTTCGAGTGCGGCATTCGCGACCATCGCCCGCGAGCGGGCAGGGCAGGCGAGAAGAGAGAGCCGACCGACAACCTTCGGGAGCTTGGCTCCTCTCCTGCAACACGTACACATCCTAATCTGCCGCCCTCCAACGGGCTTGCAAACGTGTCGGAGCGCGTGCCTGCACTGGCGCTCTCGGGGAGCTCTGGCCGGGGAGGGCGACGGCCTCTCGTCGCGCGAGCGCGCGCGTAAGGGCGCCCCTCGCCCCGCCAGAAAAGCACGGAGGCCTTCACCGGCCAGTGGGGACAGGCAGCCCCGGGCCACGGTGGGCGATCTTCAGCGCCTGCCGACTGGGGCGCGGCGCACAGTGAAGGTCACGCCCGCGCGTGGCCGCACAGTCCCCCCACCTGTTTCCCCGAGCGAGCTCCCCCTGACCCCTCCGGTGGCTCTCGGCAGGCCCAACCCTCAGAGTGTCATGGAGGCCTCCGAGGTCGTCCGACTTGCCCCAGATGGCCTCCCAAAGATCAAGGTTATTCCTCCAAGGTGCTGGGCACCACTTGGGCCCTCTGTGGAGCCCATCAACGCGGCCTGTAAAGTCAGTGATAATCTCAACTGGTAGAACACACGCCTGCAAACCTTGTAGGAAGGCGTACATCTCAACACATGGTGACCTTTTGTATCGGGCTAGGGAGGGAGGGCCCCGTAAACGACGGTGCAACATGATTTCCCCAAAGCTGAGCGAAACCCCGTCCAGCACGAGAACTTTCTGGTCTTCTGGCCAATACCAGATACGCCTGCAAGCACCATCCGTGAAGATACGGCCAGAGAAACCGTAGGGGTCACCATACGTCGCGTGCAATCTGCAAGATTTGTCCTGTGCAGGCAGCGGGGGGTAACGAGCTCGGCCAGCAAGCCCCCTGTCCCATAGCCAGGTTCCCATGACATTCGTCGGGCAACCACGAAGATCGATGTCCTGAAAATCGTCGTCTGGCCTGCACATGGCGTGTGATCACATGGCCACACCCCGTGAAGATTATCGCGTAATATATGTCCACATAGAGGGCAGGCGGCCGAAACGCAGTAGCCACACTGAAACAGCCTGTACGGCGACCACATGCCGCCTCCAACGAACACACCTAACATACTGGCCCCTTGGCCACTAGGAACCCATCGCCCACTGTGTCTGCGTGCGGAAATCCGTCAGCAGCGGGGTCATCAGGCCCATCATCCTCACTATCTTCAGATGGATCCACATCAGGTTCCTGAAGTGGAGCGGTTGGGAGGACCTTAAGGATAGGCTCAATCCAATACCCCTGGGGCTCTTTGGGCAACATGTCGTCCCCCACAACTTGGGGCCGTCAGACCCACCGCTCCCAGAGCCTCCGAACAGCAGCTTCACGAGCCAAGGCAAGGATGGTAGAAGGCGCGTCCCGAGAGACATCCAATACGACCCCGACGCCCGTCTGCCATAAATTACCAGCGTAGGTGGTCCGCCCGAGGTCCCGAAGGGCAAGGAGAGTGGCGCCAGCAGGGCCCGGAACTTGGGCCCACGGCCGGTCGGACTTACGGATTTTGCGTACCTGTCGCTGCCAGGCTCTCTGCAGGACCCCCTCAGGCACAGCACGGTCGCGATACAACAACGCCCATTGCTACAACGGCGCAGCCCGCGCTTCCACAAGCGGGTCGCTGGAAGGACTGCTTTGCAAGCACGAAGTGATCCAACTGGAGGCGCAGGTTCCTGGGGAGGACAAGCCACGCTTCATCACCATTCCCATATGTTCCGCCAATGTCCTACAAGCACACCGTGGATTCCAATGCCAGAAGTCGTGGCGGGAGGCAGGGCCTGCTTCACAGACTTGCAAGCGAGCTGCCTCACCTTGTGAACAGCACGAGAGCGAGGCACTCCTGGAGAGACGTTTGGCTGATAATCAATCATTTGCAAAGCATGTCCATATGAATGCAACATACAAGGCGTTCTTTGTACACCCGCCTCAGGCTCGCCTGGCGACGGCTATGCCGCGCCAGGGTCGCCGAGAAGGAATTGAGTGCGCAACTTCCTTTGGTCTCCTTTCTGGTCTAGGACTGAGTATGCCCACTCTTTCGGGCACCCCTGGTCCAGTCCGTCTCCAGCGTTTCGGCGTGTGGTTGGCTATCCTCTTCAGGACCTGCCACAACCAATCACACGGGGCAGGCCGACGCTGTCACGAACGACACCTCTGTTTCCGACTGTGCGAACACACCACGCGTACCTCTTGAATGCAACGATACACTGTGTCTGGTTGTATTAAGGGACTCCTTCGTACACACCAAAATTGCCTGAAGATGTCAAGCCAGGCTCTGAGAACCTGCTGTCTTGGTCTTCAAAGAAGGGAGGGAACAACTAGATCGCCGAGGCGCAACAATCAGGTTGATCCGTGGCGTTGGAATCCCGGGAACTATGTGTTGGCATGCTTCCGGGCCTTCAAACAGCTGTCTTCCAACGAGGCAACTCCCTCAGTAAATATGAACCGTTGTAGGCGCCTATGAAGATGGAACTTTGAGGAAGGGTGTATTACAACATCGTTGATGCATCTTGGATGTACACAGGTCATCATCCTCCTGCTCCTCCTCCTCCTCCTCCCTCCTCCTTCTGTTCCCCTCTTACACTGCACCCTCGTCCTCCTCCTCCCCATTCTCATCCACCTATTCCTCCTCCTCATCCGCATCCTCCGTCTCCTCCTCCTCTTCCTGGTTTATCCTCCTCATCTCCCTCCTCCTCCTCCACCTCCTCCTCCTTCCTCTCCCTCCTCCTCCCCTGCAAGTTCTCGGTCCTCTCCCAACTCTCATGCTCCTCCTCCACTCTTCCACCTCACGTCGTCATCTCCCTCCCCCTCCCCTAATCATCCTCCTCCACCTCCGCCTCCCGCTCGGCCTCCTCCATCTTCTCTTCCTCCTCCTCCTCCTCCTCCTCCTCCTCCTCCTCCTCCTCCTCCTCCTCCTACTCCTACTACTACTACTACTACTACTACTACTACTACTACTACGACTACTACTACTACTACTACTACGACTACGACTACGACTACGACTACGACTACTACT
The DNA here is from genome assembly GCA_963575745.1 of Prorocentrum cordatum. Lineage (NCBI taxonomy): Eukaryota > Dinophyceae > Prorocentrales > Prorocentraceae > Prorocentrum > Prorocentrum cordatum. Next base: position 171,480 of record CAUYUJ010004258.1, read on the forward strand.
ACTACTACTACTACTACTACTACTACTACTACTACTACTACTACTACTACTACTCCGACCTACTACTACTACTACTCCTATACTACTACTACTCCTACTACTACTCCTACCTACCTAACTACTCCTACTACTCCTACTCCTACTCCTCCTCATCCTCCTCCTCTTCTCCTCCTCCTCTCTTCCTCCTCCTCCTCCTCCTCCTCCTCCTACTCCCATCTCTCCTCACCTCCCTCCACTCCCTCCCTACCTCCTCCCTCCCTCACTCACTCACTCACTCACTCACTCACTCACTCTCTCACTCCCTACCTCCTCCCCTCGACATCCTCCTGCGGGCGAAGGGGGGCGCCAGGGCCTGCCCGCTGCAGATCTCGGCGAACGGCCTGGCCAAGAGGGTGGAGGGGAGCCGCCGCCGTGGCGGGATCCCAACCGCAGAGGGGCAGGAAGGGACTGCGCGCGCCGCGCCCCCTTCCCCCCCCCCCCCCCCATGGCGGGTGGAGCCAATGCGGAGCGGGGAGGAGGAGGAGAAGGAGGGGGGGGGGTGGGGGGGGGGCACCCCCCCCCTGCCGTCGAAAGCCCGGGGGGAGAAGGGCGCACGAGACGGGAGGATGGAAAGGAGGAGGAGGAGAAGGAGGAGGAGGTGGAGGAGGAGGAGGAGGAGGAGGAGGAGAGGAGGAGGAGGAGGAGGAGGAGGGGGAGGAATGGGGGAGAAAGAGGAAAAGGGCGAGGAGGAGGAGGAGGACGAGGACGAGGAGGAGGATGAGGAGGAGGGGAGGATGAGGAAAGGGGGGAAGAGAAAGAGCAGGAGAAAGAGGAGGAGAAAGAGGAGGAGAAAGAGGAAAAGGAGGATTAGCTGGATGAGCTGAGTGCGGACCGCTGTCCTCGGCCCTTGAGGCCATTCAAACAGGGAGGCCAGATCCCTCCGAAACCCTCTCCCCCCACCCTCTCCCTCAGGAGGGCTGCGGGGGTCTCGCGCGATGGCGGGTCCTCCCCGCAGCAGCATCGCCGCCTGGGCCCTCTCGTCTGGAAGGGGTGGGAGGGGGAGAGGCCTGCGGCTGGGAGGGAGCACTGCACGACACATCGACGACGACACTCGACGACAAGAACAAACGCTCCCTCTCCGCCATGGCAGCCAAAATCGGCTTGGGGGTGTCTTCTCTACGTGGAAAGCGCCCATGACTCAAACGATTCAAATTCTCTTTACCTTTCGCCGAGGGACCCTCACATCGGCTCGTCAACCCCCGAGGGTCGCTCGTGTGGTACCTGCCGCAGGTACAGCAAACCGAAAGGAACCAACGGGGGAAAACAACTCATGCGGTGGGTGGCGTGGACCTCCGCAGCAGCAAGTCTGACCGCTGCGGGGGCCAGTGGGCAGGCTTCCACGCTCAAGGAGGATGCGCTATCACACGGGCTCTCTGCAAAACTCTGAAACGTGGCGCCGGCCACCACCATGCTACACCGCAAACACACCCACTTCGACTCACACTTCCTCAGTTGGTGGGCCGACGCCGTCAAGATTCTGTCACGCTTGGCCATTCTAGGCGCTGCCACAGGGCGAGAAGATTTGGCGCGGGGCTCGGATGCAGAGGTTTCAATCAACGCTCTGCGCGCTCGGCGGCGGATCAACGCCGCTAGCGCGTCCACCTGATCCGTATCAGGCATATCAGCAAGAAGCCCCTTCTCCCCCGCCAGCTCCGAAGACCTCCCGCCCATTGGTCAGTCGTCATATTGCCACAAGCGTAGAACAGCTCCAGTGGCGTCTCCAGCTGCTCTGGATTATCATCTAGATGGGATGGGGTCCAGACCACAGTCAACTTATCTTTGTCTGACCTCGCTTCCCAAAACACTCGCGCCTCGGTCCACAGGTCCTCATTTTGGCCTCCAGGACGCGGGACCTCCAGGCGGTCCTTCCACGAACGGAAAATAGCCAAATGGTCGGTCACAAAAATGAACGGACCTGGGATCTCCGACAGCGCCATCGAGAAAGCAAACACTTCCGCCCTGGGAACCGACTGCTTGTCCCCAGGTAGCGGTCGACACAACGCAGCGCCTAACTCGAAACCGTAATCTGTCGGTCGGAGCGCTGTGATCGCCGCTCCGCACCTTCTCCTACGGAGATCGTCAGAAAACTTGCCACCAGAGCCGTCTCCAAAAATGTGGAGCCCCTCTCCTTGGCGGCAGCTCGCAAAATCTTCAGGGCCTCCAAACCTTTCCTCCAATCCTCGAATCGCCTCCTCATCGGAGCGAGGGTGGGTAAGGCGGGAGGGAGGGAGGCCCCGAAGCCACAAACTCGGTTCGGATTCGTGTCGCGCAAAAGCTTGAGGAACCAAAAACTGCGTGCGCTCAAAATCCTCATGAACTGTCACAGTTCCAAATGCGATGGAAGAGGGACTCAGGGCTTTTTCCGCAGCGAGCGCACAACGGATCCACCTGGTAGCCCTCCTCCACCAAACGCTCCTTGTACCACTGGCCAGCAGACACGACGGTGATGTTGGTAGCCACCAGCTCCATCTCGTTCGCACGTTCCAGACGTTTCTGCTCTCTCACGATCTGATACATGTCACCACCACCTGACAAGTCTTGACCAGCAATATGTTTAGTGGCTGCCCTCCACAGGTATCCTCGAATGTCAGCCTCCGCATCCTCGAAGAGTGCCTGGAAGCTGCCTGTGGGAGTGAAGCCTGGGTCACCAGCCGTTGGGATGTCCCACTGGTCCACAGGGTCATCATCACACTCCGTCGGTCGTAACCATGGTGTTGCCGTAACTGGGTCCCAACCCATGTCCATCAGTGTAGCTATCAATACTGAAATCGGTCCACGTACAGAGCTCCACCGTCGCACTCCAGCGCGTCGTAGTCAGTCACGTATAGCACCCCACGCTGCACATACTCGTCCATGCAGGTGTGGGTTCCTCTGCCACACAGTTTTCCATTCCTTGATCACTTGGATGGGGATATACACTGCTGGGTCCTGGACTGCCGGTTCACACCCCAACGTCGTCGTGAGGCAGCGGCCCTTGGCAGCACCACCGATCATGAACCCAGCCTGTCGTCGCAACTGCAATACCATCTGTCTACTCAGCCCAGCCAAGAGGAAAAGGAGGAGGCGGATGAGGAGGTGGCGGAGGAGGAGGAGGAGGACCGCCCCTGGGAGAGGGGGGGATGGCGTGCGAAACACCCCGTGGCCGATGGCCGAGAGAGAAAGATAGCGAGAGAGAGAGAGAAGGATGAGAAGGAGGAGGAGGAGGAGGAGGAGGGGGAGGAGGAGGAGGGGGAGGAGGAGGACGAGGAGGCGGAGGAGGACGAGGAGGAGAACGAAGAGGTGAAGGAGAAGGAGGAGGAGAAGGAGGAGGAGGAGGAGGAGGAGGAGGAGGGGGAGGAAGAGGAGGAGGAGGAGGAGGAGGAGGAGCAGGGTGAGGAGTAGGAGGAGGAGCAGGAGGAGGAGGAGGAGGAGCAGGAAGAGGAGGGGGAGCAGGAGGAGGAGGAGGAGGATAGTTTGATATTCGCCTCGGGGGTGCACTGAGGCAGCGGCCTGACGCGAAAGCAGCAACTGGCCCGCCAAGAGGCGTTGCCGAAGACGCGAGGCGCTACAACCCTACCCCAGAGGGGAGAGAAGGAGGACGAGGATAAAGAGGAGAGGAAGGAGGGGAGGAAACTACCCATACTAGGGCTGAAGGGGCAGTACTCCAATTCTTCGACTGAGCCCCTGAATGTGATGCATTCCGTTCCGTCCCCCATTGTCCTCCCATTCCCAACCTAACCGACCCCCGGACGCCAACCTGCAGGTTCGGACTTTCTTGCATGGGCAGTGCCATGGCAGGACAAGCCAGAGGAGGGAGAGTGCCTGCGCATCCTCCCTTGGGTGCCAACCTCGGCTTCGGCTGTTGAGGGAGGAGGAGGGGGAACTGGAAGGATCTAGGCTGCAAGAAGTCGCTTGCCCTCTGGACGAATTCAAAATCTACGCGCACACCTCCCCTTTAACCCTCTCAGAGATATGCTGGCCCCTGCATTGACTTGCAAGTGCACATTCTAGTGCCTGCAGAGCGAGGGACCTGGAGAGAATTGGAAGGGATGACCATTCGCTGCGCGTTCTAGCGCCTGCGGGCGGTCGCAAAAAAGACACTGAGAGCTGAATGTTGCACTGGTTGGCTGGTGTGCCTGATTCGAGAATGCACGCTAGCAAAACTAGCATAACTTGCGACTCCCTCAGATGGACAGCAAACCCCGAATTCTGGCAGATGCACGTTCTAGTGCCTGCCCTTGAGGACTCTGGGATGGATCGAGAAGGCCATAACCACTGCGCATCCTAGCGCCTGCTAGCGGTAAAGACTTACACCCATTTCGCCTCCACACAAACATGTTTGCCGCTAAGCTAGCCTGGCTGTCTAACACGGGTGGTTGCGGAGGAGGATGTGTAGAGGCTTGGGAAGGGAGGGAGTTGCAAGGCTAACTAGCCAAAATGTGATTCTGGACCCCCCCCTAAGGATACTTAGGGGGGGGGTCAAGGACGATGTTCGTGCCAACCTACCAAGAGGCAGCGAAACATTGTGTTAAGAAGATGTGCATCAAATGACCTATGGTATTCTTCCCAGGGTTTATGAAAACATCGCCGTAGCCGAACCCTGCCATCTGGTACTTCCCAATATACTACTGCAGGCAACTACCCAGTCCTGCTGGGTGCCTGCCAGAAGAAGGCATGAGAGTGCAGCGCATAAGGTGTTAAGGGATTATACCCTACTGTTGCTGTGCATGATACTACCCAGTTCTACTGAGTACTGCCAGCAACATTGGCAATTGTTTTGAGGGCGTTGAACCGAAGACCTTGCCGTAGCCGCAGAACTTGCTGGCTGTGGCCTTGCGCTGCTGCCTTTTTTAACCCATGGCTGACGAGTAAACTGATGCGACATGGCTGGCCGCGTACACTGAAGTGGCACGTGGGAGGATGGCTGAAAAGCTGGCCGAGGCAGCCAGGCCTGAAGGACGGGGCTGCCCTTGAGCCAAAATGGCTTGAGCCAAAATGGCTACGGGGGAGGAGGAGGAGGAGGAGGAGGAGGAGGAGGAGGAGGAGGAGGATGAGGAGGAGAAGGAGGAGGAGCAGGAGCAGGAGAGGGAGGAGGAGAATGTTGACTGGACGAGGTGCCCGCTGAGCGGGGAAGCTGGCCTTGTGCACATGGAGGGAGGGCGATGCCCTTTCATGGGGCACTAGTAACAGCAAAAACTGCACCCGAACGCAACTATCCCAGAATAGGACCTCCAGAGAAGGAGAAGGATGAGTGGGAGAATAACAAGGACGGGCCACAACGACGTTTGAACTAAATGGCGTTTCCAGTGAACAACGAAACGCGACCTAACGTTTAGAACAAACGTTGACCACGAAGCCGATGATACACGAACACGAACGACGACACGTGGCGTTTCAAACAACAACGACAAACAATTCGAAGCAACAACGAACAACGAC
>CAUYUJ010004258.1:179436-196936 GCA_963575745.1 Prorocentrum cordatum
ACGCAGGCAAAGGCAGCCCGAGGCAGGGCGGGGCCCCTCCTGCCGGACGCCGCCAGCAGCGCGCCGCTCTGCGGCCTCGGGCTCCCGCTCCTGCGCGTTCGCTCTCGGCGGGGCCGCCCGCCGCCGCCCGTCGCCGCCGCCGCCGCCGCGGCCCGTCGTCGTCGTCGTCGTCGTCGTCGTCGTCCTCGTCGTCGTCGTCGTCGTCCTTGTCGTCGTCCTCGTCGTCGTTCTCGTCGTCGTCCTCGTAGTCGTCCTCGTCGTCGTCGTCGTCGTCGTCGTCGTCGTCGTCGTCGTCGTCGTCGTCGTCGTCGTCGTCGTCGTCCTCGTCGTCGTCGTCGTCGTCGTCGTCGCCGTCGTCGTCGTCGTCGTCGTCGTCGTCCTCGTCGTCGTCGTCGTGGATCAAGGAGGCAGGACGAGGAATCGAGGGCTCGAGGAAGTATCGAGGGTTCGGGGCTCGAGGAGGGAGGAGGGATCGAGAGGTCGAGAAGTCGAGAGATCGAGGAGGGATGCAAGGACGACGGCTCCTGGCCGCAGGGACCGCCGCCGCCAGCGGTCGCTGGCGTCGCTGGTGTTCGAAGCCTTTCGTATATTGAGCTTGGCATGCCCTCGGAGGTTCTGGGAGGTTTTCGAAGTCTCCTAAAAGTTCTCGGAGGTTGTCGTCATCGGCGTCAGCGTTTTCGTGATCGCGGCCATCGTCGATAGCCCTGAAGGGAGGCGGATGATTCGAAGGTCAAGGTTGCGTGTTCTGGAACCCTGTTGGGTCTCCTAAAGAGTCCTCGCCACCAAGCCTGCATCCGCCTCGAAATCATGGTCAGGACGCTCCCCAGACCGTCGTCGTCATCGACGTCGACGTGGGCGCCGCCGTCGTCGTCGCCGTCGTGGAGACTCCGCCCTGCCGATGGGTGGGGTCGACGATTTTCAGAAGCCTCCAAAGGTCTGTCATCCCCAATAACTCCCGAATGGATTCGTATATTTCTGAAAGGTTCCAACCAAGCTTCCGCTTTCGCATTGCGTTGCATCACTTTACATTGCGTTGCATTGTGTTGCACTGCTTTGCATTGCGTTGCATTGCTCTGAGTTGGTTTGCATTGCTTTGCCTTGCTTTGATTCAAACAGATTGCACCACATGGCTTGCATTGCACCACCTAGGTTGCAGCGCATTAATTGCAAAACCTCGGTTGCACCGCATAGATGGTAGAACGAATGCGTTGGGGCTCGCGCTGGCTATGATACGTATATATATATATATCTATATGCACGTATATGCTTATATTCCCCAAACTGTGATTGCACTTAGGAGGTATTGCTTCTTTGTCAAGAAACTTGGCCCATGCGTTAGTCCGGCGGTTATGTGGTCGCCGTCGCCGCCCCGTCGCCGCCTCGTCGCCACCCGTCTTCTGGGCCTGCCCGTCGGTCTGGCGGCTACGTGGTCGCAGTCGCCACCCCGTCGCTCTGGGCCTGCCAATCGGTCTGGCGGCTATGTGGCCGCCGTCCCGTCACCGCCTCGTCGCCGCCCGTCGCCTAGGCCTGCGGGCCGCTCTGGCCACCATGTAGCCGCCGTCGACACCTCGTCGCCGCCCGCCGCCTCGTCCACGCCCGCAACGCATTGCTACGCATTGCTACGCATTGCTACGCATTGCTACGCATTGCTGTGCATCGCCTGGCATTGCTTCGCATTGTTCTATATTGTTTTGTGATGCGTTGCGATACTTAGCAGTGCTTTGCGCCATTGCATCGCCTTGTGGCACGTAGAGTGATCAGCGCAGATTGCACCACATAGTTACACCACATCTATTGCACCACTTAGTTTACACCACCCAGATAACACCACATATATTCTTCTTCCTTGCAAGAAATTAGATTATATCCCCAACCCCAAGGGTTATCCGTCCTCCTTTTCGCATTGCAAGTTAGATATGATTATGACCCACCGTTCATCCTAAATATAAACGCATACCATCCCAGCGACGCCGGTATCGTGACCCCCAACCATCCCTTACAACAAATGCTATGCGCGCGGACTCGTTTATCAAAAACCAGCAGTTTTCAAAAATCCCTTGCAACAAACTTGGACGAAGAGCACACGCAGGAAACATCGCGCGCGCATGCCGAAATCCTGCAACAAAACCTCAGGTTCCGTAAGGATTTCAAAATCGAGCGTCCCTCAAAAAAGTGTGTATAAACAAACATGTGGTTTCGCAAAACGGATTTCCAAACAAAACTTGCGCGCGCGCCCTTGCGAATTCTTCAGACATGCAAATCGGCAGCTTAACATTTGTTTTTTATATATAAAAAAACTACCAAACGGGCTTCGTGCGCGCGCATGAAGAAATCGTTCGAACGCCCTTGCGCGCGTGCTGCCGCGAGAATCCTTTGCAAAGAACAGAACGAAGAGCGCGCGCGCGTTGTCGCGCGAGCATGCCGGAATCCGTCAAAAACCTTGTTTCGCAAGGATGTCAAAACCGAGTGCCCGAAACCACGTCTCGCGCTCTTGCGAATTCTTAAGAGAACTATGTTTCTCATACAAAAAACTTGTTTTATAAAAGAATGGAATTCTGCCAAACGAGACTCTCGCGCCGCATGTCGAAATCATTACATGGAGAACCCTCCCATCTCCTTCGCACCCCCGACGGTGATCCAAGTGGGTAGAAGTCTCCTAGATGGGGTCCGAGTAAATGGTATCGGAGGATTGCACTGGTTCGCCGATGTATCGCCGATGCAGTGGCGATGCATCGGCGGTGCATCAACGATGCACCGGCAATGTCGGCGATGCATCGGCGACGTCGACGTGAAGCAAAACGGGCTCCACCTCGAGCCGCATCGCCGATGTGTCGGCGATGCGGCGCGATCCTCCGACCCCATCTACAGTCGGACTTGATTGCGCAGGACACGCGAGAGGACACAAGACCCTCCCGAGGGCGTGGGGCTGTGGGAGGCATGGGCCGCGAGACATGGGACACATGGGCACCCTTGAGTCCGCAGGGTCGACCTACCACTCAGAGCCGCCTGCGCTCGGAGGCTATCTTTAAGTCGGGCGCGTCCCCCTCCAGGTGGACTTTGGACGACAAATTAATTCAAAAAATACACAAAAATACTCAAACATATTTAAAAGTTGTCAACACAATCGTCCCCATATTATTTTTCTACTATTTTTGAAGATTCCCCCTGTATCGGGGAGACGTAAGACTCGGGTACGGGGGACTCGGGTTGGCCCGACGGGGCCATCATAAAAATGACGAGGCCCCACCTGAAATTTGACGCGAGCTCCCGCTGCAGACATCCCACGAAAACTGGTCTGTCAAAATCCAGGACGCGCTCGTCCAAAAAACGTCGGCAAACCCGAGTTCCGGCTTACTCGGGTCTTGCGTTCCCCCGACTGTAGAGGTAGAGGCATGCAGGGGGGCATCTGGGAGGCATGGAGGGGGGCCTCTGGGAGGCATGGCGGGGGCCCCGCCCCGACGGGGGCAGCGCCCGGCTCGCTCGCGGCGGGCCCCCGGCTCCTGGGCTGCGCCCCCGAGCCGAGCCGGGCCTGCGGCGCCCCGCTGGGGGGCCTGGAGGCCCCGCCGGCGCCGGCGTCCTGCGGGGGCCGCGGGCGCGGAGGGGCACGGCGCGGAGGGACCCCACAGGCGGACCCTACTCCAGATTTCGTAATAAAGGGAGGGGGGTCTCATTTCAGGGGGGGGGTCTCTTCCAGGCTGTCTTGGAGGGCCTGGGGGGTCTGGGGACGATGTTTTGGAGGGTTCTCCCACGGGGGAGGTCTGAAATGGCTTGTCTTGGAGGGTCCAGACCCCCTCCCTTTTATTACGAAATCTGGAGTACCCCTACCCCCCACGATTTCTGAGGGGGAGGTTGGGGTGCACTTCGCTCGGGAGCTCCCGAGCGAAGTGACCCCCACCCCACCCCACCCCTCAGAAGTCGTGGGGGGTAGGGGTGGGGTTCGCGTGTGGCCCCCTAACAGCGCGGAGGGGCGAGGACCGAGGCGAAGGGCCCTGCAGGGACACACAGAGAAGTACACATGAATAGATTCCCCATGTATTCCCATACCTTATAGGTTTTGGCCTTCCCCCCACTTCCCATATTTTCCTATAGATTTCCCCCAGATTGGCACGAACGAAATGGGTACGGAAAGAATGGGTACGGTGCCCCACACGACTTCTGAGGGGGAGGTTGGGGTGCACTTCGCTCGGGAGCTCCCGAGCGAAGTGACCCCCCCCCCTCAGAAATCGTGGGGGGTAGGGGTGGGGTTCGCGTGGGGCCCCCTAAGAGCGCGGAGGGGCGAGGACCGAGGCGAAGGGGCCCTGGGACACACAGAGAAGTACACACGGATAAAGAAGGATTCCCCACATTCTCCCATACCTTCTGGGTTGTTGCCTTCCCCCCACTTCCCATATTTTCCTATATAGTTTCCCCAGACTGGCACGAACGAAATGGGTACGGAAAGAATGGGTACGGTGCACAACATCAGTTCTTGCTCCTTTTGGACAGGGCTCGCTAGTCCGCGCCGCCGCGGCTGTGCCCGTGTGAGACAGGAGGCCGCCTGCCCAACAGCGGCCGCTGTTGGTTTGGGACAGCATTTGCTGTTGGGCACTGTGCCCATGTTCTCCGTACCCATCTCGGGCGTCCGAAACTAAGGGGCCTGCCGCACTCGTGTGGTCCACGGCCGGGGTAGCAGGGCGGGTTGGCGGAGCGCAGGAGGGAGGTATGGGGGGAGGGAGGAAGGCTTCTGAGAAGGAGGCTTCTCAGAGGCGCCGGCCTTGCACCTACGGACAAGGCCCGCGCCTTCTAAGCAGAGCGCTCCCAAGAAGCCTTCCCCCTCCCCCAGAACCCCTCTCTCCTCGTGGCCGACACTTGCTGGTGTGATCCACAACCCAGATAGCAGGGCAGGAGGAGCTCTGCGAAGGACCTGCGGAGGGGCTCTGGAAGCTCGTGGAAGGAACTTCGAAACATCCTGGCGTCGCATGCCTTGGGAGGCAAGTATGAGAAACGCGGTTCTGGGACAAGCTGCCGGCTCCAGCAGGTCGCAACGACGCTTTTTTGTGTTCTGAAACCGGGGAAACCTCTGAGCCGACCCGTGCTGGTCAGCTTCTTCTGTAACAATCAGACTAGCTCTCTCAAGGAGCTATCCGGGAAAGAAGACCTGGCGACCTCACGTTAGGAAGCAGCTCCTGGGGGGTCTTCGCACGAATGGCCTAGGGCGACTGAATCCGATCAAGGGGCCGTCAAGCAAAATCAGGCCGGAATCGGCACAAGATCAATCCGGGATCAAACGGGATTGAAAGGGATCCAGCGGAATTGAACGTCTGGGCAGGGTTGGGCTGGTTTCTGCCCACGCATCGACAAGCGCCGACCGTGAAGTGAACCTCCCAGAAGTGGCATCCTGACTTATGCGCGGGCTTGCGCGGGCCGTCACCGCAGCACGCCGCCCAAGAGACGAGGGCGCCTACGCGCGACCTTACGCGGGCAGCTTGCGCGCGAATGTCCGCGCAGTCAGCCCTGCTTTTCTGCCCCGCTGACCTTGCGCTGCGATCGGGGACTCTTGGGTTGAGTCGGGCCTGTCCCCCTACAGGGGAATTTTCGACGAAACATAAAGAACACCCCAAACATAACCAAAACATTGTCCAAAAATAGTATGAGAACTGTTTTTCGTATATGTTTTAACCTTCTTGGGGTATGTTTGGCGTATTCTTTATGTTTCGTCGAAGATCCCCCTGTAGGGGGACGCGCCCGACATAACTCTTGCTCGGCGTGCCGCGACGGCGGCCCCGGCGGCACGCCGTGCCCTGCGGGCGGACAGCGCGTCGCTCCGCTCCGCGTGGCGAGAAGAGCGGGGAAAGGTTCGGAACGTCGATACTGAAGGGGCCCTGGGACACACAAAGGAATACACTATATTTCGTGTCCCATACGATACGTCGATACGTCGATACACAAAGGAAAGGTTCGGAACGTCGATACTGAAGGGGCCCTGGGCCCTGGGATACTGAAGGGGCACAGGAGTCCCCATATTTTCGTGTCTTTTCTGGGTTGCTGTCTTCCCCCCCACTTCCCATGTTTTCGCATAGCTTCCTGGGAATCGACGGTTCATTGTGTCTGTGTGTCTCTTCTCCTCCTGAGATGCCAGGAGACCGGGACGGGGCTGCCGTGTCGCGCCGAGGCGTGGTGGGCGAGAGCCGGCGGCACGACATGCTGAGCAGGCGCTCCTGACCGCATCTTGTGCGTGACACGGGCGTCCATCGCCGAGCATCCAGCGCACACGCGTCTTGCAGCACACCTTCACCCAAGACGTGTGGCCAGAGAGCGCCCGCCACGGAGCTTCTGGTTTCGAAGAGCTCCGGGCGTGCGCGTCGCGGGGCAAACGCACACGCAGTGTGATGACGAGGAGGCTCCCCCAAGATCAGAAGGCGACCGCCAGCCCAAACCACCTCGTGCCGTGACAGGATCCAGCGGCACGGTCCTTGACGACGTTCGAAACCCGAGGACCCTTGCCGAGCCCCAGGGCCGTCCTAAAGGCGCCTCAGGATGCAAAGCCGGCCCCCTGGAAGGGGTCTGGACTTCTGGGAGCAGCGGCGACGTGGGAGCAGCGGCGACGTGGGGGGGGGAAGAGACGAGGGGGGAGAGGATGGTCACCGGGAGCCTCTGGAGCTCTTCGGAGCCCCCCCTGCAAAGAACACCGGCGCGTCCGAAAGCCTCGCCCCTTGATCCTCGGCCCTCCTCCTGCGTTCGCGTCGGACGAAAGGGGGGGGATAGCAACACTGAAGGGGCCCAGGGACACACAAGTAAATACACCCAAATCCCAGGATTCCTAATATTTTCAAATATGTTCTAGGTTTTCGTCTTCCCCCCCTCTTCCCATATGTTCCGTATTTCCCTGGGAGTCGACGATCAATTGCGTCTGTGTGTTGTTTTTCCTCCTGAAAAACACGGGGGTTCGCGAGTCAGCCCACGCGGCTGGCTTCTCCCGGCGCCTCTGGACGCAAGAGGCGCCCAATAGGAGGGACGGCGCCTGGCGGCAGGGCCGGGCCCGGCTGCAAAGAACCAATTTGGTAGCCCTTCCTTTTCCCATCCGCCCACTTCGTCCGACCAGAAACTTCTCTCGGGGAGACGTAAGACTCGGGTACGGGGGACTCGGGTTGGCCCGACGGGGCCATCATAAAAATGACGAGGCCCAATCTGAAATTTGACGCGAGCTCCCGCTGCAGACATCCCACGAAAACTGGACCGTCAAAATCCAAGACGCGCTCGTCAAAACTCGGGTCTTGCGTTTCCCCGATTCTCGAGGAGGATCGATGATCCTCAGAACGTGAGTTCGCGCCAACGTGAGATTGGCCACCGAAGAAGCCCTTCAGTACGACGCAGGCGTTGTAATGAGGACCAACACGGGCTGCGTGGTATCGATCGGTGGAGCCGAGCGGGGAGAACACGTTTTGAGCCAACAGCTAGCACACGAACTGAAGATCATCGAGAGAGGGGAAGAGAGGAGAACCCGAGGAGAAAGACCGGCATGTCATCCCCCGAATCCGACAGCGCAAACACCGCTGCTACCGTGCCTCGCCCCATGTAACGAAGGCGCGCTGCTTACGCACCTCCGCATCCGCCCGGCTGCTGCTGTTGCACGGCACGCTCTCACCTCATCTCCCCTGCTCAGGGGGAACAAAATGGGGAGGACAGCAAAGGGTAGGCTAGAGAATCAGCTCACGTATAGCTGATTTCCCCGGCGCCTCCCGGCGCCAGGGGGGCGCCCATGCATCGAGGAATGGGCCCGGCGGCGGCGGCGAAATCAGCTGCATGCAGCAGATTTCGTAACCCCCCCTTTCCCTATCCCCCCCTTTGGTTTTTGGACGCCCGAAATGGGCACGGAAACAATGGGCACAATGCCTAACAGCAAATGCTGTCCCGAACAAACAGCGGCCGCTGTTGGGCAGGCGGCCTTCTGTCTCGAATGGACACAGGCCGCGGCGGCGTGGACAGCGAGCCCTGTTCAAAATGAACAGGAACCGCTGTTGGGCATGGTACCCATTCTTTCCGTACCCATGTCGGGCGTCCAGACCTTTCATTCGGCCCGACTCACCACGGCCACCTGGCCCTGCGGTGTGCGAATCGCCGCGCCGCCGCCTGCAGCTGGCCAGCTCCCAACCCAGGCCGCGCCGCGAGAGGCGCGAGCATCCTATCGCCACCCTGGCGGGCGGCCCAGCAGGCTGCCAGCACGCTTTTTGTTCGTGAGCGGCGAGGCTTACCAGCCTGGAACATATCCCTATCCATAAGCTGGGCATCGCCTCAACACCATGCCAATCTTAGGGGTTCCCTCAGTTTTTCAAGGCGAATCCCTGAGATTGTCATCGCCTCTTGGCGTGTCAATCTTGGGGATATGGATACGCTCGAGGCTGGTGAGAGGCGGCGGAACCCGCACCAGCGCAACAGCTAGGCAAGGGCACCAACCAGCGAATTGGCCGGCGGCGCGCCAGCGTTTGATGACCCCGCCGACGACACCGCCGCTGCCAAGCCAAAGTTCTCGCTTGCTTTGACAAGCGCGTCGAAGTTGCCGGTCGTACTCGAAGAGACTGCGGCTTATATCGAACATTCATCGTATCGTGCAGCTCGCCCAACAGCCCAACCAACGCAAAAAACGATTCTTCCAGCAGCGTTTCTTCGCGCGTATGACGCATTATCGTAAATCCGCCGATCCGGCGTGTGAGTTTCTGACAGCGTGGACTTGAGCTCGCTCAAGCTCCGCTCTGCAGGGGGGGGGGGGGGGGGCGCACGTTATTTCCGACGTCATCTCCGACGTTTTTCGGTACACGGGGATATTTCCGACGTCATTTCCGAGGTTCTTTGGTACCCGGGGACAGGGGGGTATAGAAGACTCCACTTCCGGAGCCCCCCCCGATCGGCGGCACTGGCTGGAGGCCGGCCAGCCCAAGATCGTCTCCATAGATTCCTCAAACATCTGACGTCGACGATGAGCAGCCGGTGGGCGGCGGCACGTGGCCGGACTCGTCCGCGGAGCCCACGGAGGCTGCGCGCCAGCCGTGCACGCGACAGGGGCCAGAAGCGCCGAACGCTGGGCCTCCTCCCCCTCCTCCTCCTCCTCCTCCTCCTCCTCCTCCTCCTCCTCCTCCTCCTCCTCCTCTCCTCCTCCTCCTCGCCTCCTCCTCCCCCCCCCTGGGGGTTCGACCTTCTAGGGCCTCGGCGCCGAACGCTCGGCACTCACCAGAGGATGTGTAGGGAACCCACAAGGGACGTACGCGCCCAACCATGTACATGAGCACGGCCCCTCGATCCGCGAGACCGTCTGCGTGATACGAGCCTTCGCGCACGGCGCACTCCCGAAACCAGCGTGGATCCATGTGCATGTGCGTCCTTATTTCGCCCCTGAATGTGTGCACGCAATTCGCGCCCGGGCTGGCCGTGTGACGGGCCCGACTCGGAGAAAACCCAAATTCCAAAAACGGTGGCGTCTCACTGTCGCTTCCACAGGCTGAGCCGCTCCCGTTCTGCGGCGCCCTCCGCCGGCCTTCCGCCGCAGGGCGGGGACGCGCCGAGGGAGAGGACTCTTCTGGAGCGCCCTGCGTGTACCCAGACGGCCGCTGTCTTGATGTGTTCAGCACGAGATCCCTGGGAGTCCTGACCCTCTCCCGAGGTCCAGCCTGCCGTCCTGGGCAGTGCCCCGACGGTCTCCGAGGCCCGTCGAGGAGGGCCCCCGGGAGGCCGAACGCAGCGAGCGGCGTCCGCCCTGATGCCCCAAGAGCGTTTCGCTAGAGGGTCGGATACTAGTGTCAAACACGACCCTGGCCATCGCTCGGACGTCCATTCCCTGTGTTTGTTTGGTTTCGTGCGTGTTTTTTTCGCCAAATGGTCAAGAATGCTCCTCGATGGTCCTCGCCGAAGGAAAAATGCACACGTCCGAGCGTTGCCAAGGACCACGGAAGACTCTCACAGGGTGGGCGGGTGGTCCGAGACACCACCCGCCCGAGATCGCCCTGCCCGGCAGCCGTTTCGCCTGAGACTTCTTACAGTGGATTCGGGAATCGTGCTCTCGCCTCGATGCCAGCTACCTGGTCCGAACTGGCCACGGCCCATTATAATTATCCCAGTACGACCCTACCTAGGAATTGGAGCCTCTAGGAAAGCAACATTAGTAGGAGCGGTAAACGCCGTCCTCCTCCTTTGCTATGCTATGCTATGCTCTGCTATGCTATGCTATGCTATGCTGCTTGGTCCGAACTGGCCACGATCCATTGACAAAAAGGTACTAAGGTCCACATCACCGCGCGCTCCCCAATAATCCCCAGGAATACCCAGGAATGCACGTCTTCACCAGCCGAAGGAATGCACGTTTTCACCAGCCGACTCCTACTCCTCGACCAGCCGCTTCACCTTTGCTGCTATCAGGGTGCCCTGCTGGGGTAATTATGTCAAGATGCTGAATGTCTTGGAACTCTAGCATCCCCGCAGGCCAGCTAGGTGGCGACATCCGAACCCTACCCCCACCATAACCATCGGCTCTGCCGAATCGATGCGAGGCGGGAACATGATGTTAGGATGTTGCCACGTGCTCCACGAAGCCCGAACCCGACCCCCGCCGCCCATCGAGTTGCCTGAATCGTGCATCGGCGAGGGTAGAGCTCGGACTTCGCCCCCGAAACCTCTGGCCTCCTGGCAGGCCTAAATAGACGAAGACACGAAGGCATAACAATAAACTTTCGACGCTCCGCGCGGATTTCTTGGATCCGCGCTGGGCACCCCCGGCGGCGCCTCCGGCGCCGCCCCTGAAGTTTGTGTGTATGGCGTTGCTTCTTCTTCGCCAGGGGCTCGGCAGCGGTGCGCACCCAGCGACGTGGCCGCGCGCAGATGAGGAGGAGGAGGAGGAGGAGGAGGAGGAGGAGGAGGAGGAGGAGGAGGAGGGGAGGAAGAGGAGGAGGAGGAGGAGGGGAGGAGGGGAGGAGGAGGAGGAGGAGGAGGAGGAGGAGGAGGAGGAGGAGGAGGACAAAGACGAGGACAATGACGAGGAGAAGGAGGAGGAGGAGCAGGAGGAGGACGAGGTCAATGACGAGGAGGAGGAGAGGACAAAGACGAGGACCATGACGAGGAGGAGGAGGAGGAGGAGGAGGAGAAGGAGGAGGGGGAGGGACCCCCGCGGCCTCGCGGCTGCCCGACTTCGCCGACAGGCTGGAGGACGGCCTCTCGGGCGCCGCGCGCGCGCTGGGGGGCCTCGGGCGTGCGCCCGCGCCGCCGCACTGCCCGGCGCTCCGACGGCGCATGGAGCACCGCCGGGGCTGCCGAGGGGACGAGGGGAGACTCCCCGACCTCCTACCCTCCTCCTCCTCCTCCTCTCTCCTCCTCCTCCTCATCCTCCTCCTCCTCCTCCTCCTCCTCATCTCCTCCTCCTCCTCCCCTCCTCCTCCTCCTCCTCCTCCTCCTCCTCCTCCTCCTCCCCTTGGCACCTTGACAAGGTGCCAAGGGGAAACCCTCCTCATGCCTCCCCGACCTCCATAACTTCTTCCTCCCCAGATCCGCTGTGGCCATGCACCTGCCTCCGACTGTGCATGGACCCGTGCTCGTTCCCCATCCCGACCGGTGGTGCATGCCCACAGGCCGATGGTGCACGGATCAACGCCTCGGAAGAGATTAGCGAACACTCATGCCGCAGTCATCTGTCCATGCCCCCCCCCAATGATCAATGCTGGCGGTGGGTTGAGCGAGCTGCACTTCGACCGCATGGCATCCCCGCGCGGGCCAACTTGAAGTTTGGGGGGAGCACATCCCAAAAATAGGTTCGAGCACCCAGGAAAGTATTGAAGCAGTGTCGAGCGAACATCGCCTCCCAGGCCCGACGCGTGAAGACTCTTCAATATGTGTACTGTCATGGCGCTCCAAAGTCTTTCCGGTGATCAGGGCTAAAGTAGGTTGGAACATCCTAACGCTGGGGTTGCCGAGAGGATGGGGGGGTTAGGAGTGGATGCTGATGTGGGCTACGGCTGGCTCAGCTCAGCTAGTGACCGGGTGGCAAATGCCCTGATTGGCTCGAAGGGGTTCGCTCTCTTGTTGCCAAAGGGATAGGGGGGATATAAGTGGATGCTAGTGCGGGCGATGGCTGGCTCAGCTCAGCGTGTGAACGGGTGGCGGGTGCCCTGAGTGGCCTGAAGGGGTTCGGCAGCTCTGCGGAGTGGGCGAGGCCCACTTCGCCCGTCCCTTCGCCCCCGTGAGCCGCTCAGGGCACGTGCAACCCACTTATAAGCGAGGCTAGGCAAGATGTAGCCCACCCTGGCATCCACTTCGAATCCCCCAGATCCTTTCAGCAACCCTCCTCCCCGACCTCCTACCTCCTCCTCCTCCTCCTACCTCCTCCTCCTCCTCCTCCTCCTCCTCCTCCTCCTCCTCCTCCTCCTCCTCCTCCTCCTCCTCCTCCTCCTCCTCCTCCTCCTCCTCCTCGGCACCCTGACAAGGTGCCAAGGGGAAACCCTCCTCATGCCTCCCCGACCTCCATGACTTCCAAGCACGACCTTTCCAGTCCAGGCGTTTCTCCTCGACTTCGGCCCCTGCGGCTCGCTGCTGGGCCCAGGGGCCATCCAAAAGTGGAACCCGGGGCGGGGAGCTATCCCCGGGGAAGGGGTCGGGACCTCTTGCGCGGGAACGGCGAGCGACCACAACCACATCGACGACACCCCCCTGGGGGATGTCTTTGCGCATGCCAAGATCTGTCGGAGCACCGAAACCAGCTTCGTACTGGTTGTGGTCGATGTGGCGTCCCAGGACGACCGAGTCAACCGCAACCGCAACCAAAGTGCTCATGTCGAGTCGAGGTCGGTGGGCTCGCCCCCGAGGAGCCCTTCCGAAGAATCCACTTAGTTGTGGCTGTGGCTCTCTGTTGTGCCCAGATCTTGGGCCGCGCACTGCACAAAAGCACATCGTCGAATGTCTGGGCTCGCCGCGGCCAGCGGCGACCGACGGCGGCGACCGACGGCGACGACCGACGGCAGCGGCGGCGACGACCGACGACGCTCGGAGGTCTCTGGAAGTCTCCGAAGGGTCCCCGGAGGCCTCGGCCACTGGATGCCTGACAATCTGACAACGAAAGGGGCCCAGGAATACACGAAAAATATAAGCACAACTTCCAGGATTCCCCATCCATATTCTCCATATTTCCTGGATGTGCGTCTTCCCCCCCACTTCCCATATTTTAGGTTATGTCTGTTCCCTGCTGAAACGAGGTTAAGCAGAAGCACCGAAATCCTTCACACGACCTGGACCCTCAGTCCTGGAACCTCGGCGACGGCGCCAGCGGCGCCGTCGACGGACCTTTCGAACCTTGAGATCCGACGCTGCGAAAAAGGGCAACATCGTGAAAACACGACCGGCCATCTTTTGGGTGACCCAAAAGGGGTCCAGCTGAAGGGGGGTGGTGCAATAGATTTAGGGCAATTGTATTGCCGACGTACTGCTCCGGAGAAGTGTATTGCATTGTATTGTAACTATAGGTGTATTGCACGCGAAAATCCAGCAATACATTTGCGCCCCGGAATGTATTCCACGCCCCAAATGTATTGCAACCCCACAAATCTATATTGCACCACCCCCTTGTCGCTGGTCCCCTTTTTGGGTCAACCCGAGATCTAGACCCGGTCTGTCTGCGGCACTCCTCGAGCCAGATCGATCAGGCGAGTGCCCCAGGGCCCGAGGGTGGCTGGGCGAAGCAACCCGGCGTGGAAGCATGAGAGGACCACGCGACGCCCGGACCTCTCCACAGACATCGGGCGCTTCGACGTGCCGCGAGGCATGGGCCTTCTGGGACCTTTCGGCTCCTTTCTCAAGGCTCGCTTTCCACCCCGAGCAGCTTAGCGAGGGCCCCGACGCCTGGAACTGGCTTTCACAGGCAGGTGCAGTCAGCATCGAACTGGGAAATATCGGATCCATTCAAAATGTGCGTCGGATCGGGGTGCATCGGCACGGAGCCGGAATCGAATCGGATGCGCCGCGCTTGAGGATGCACAACAGCGCAATCGAACGTCGGACCGCATCGGGTCGTAGGAAGATCCGAACCCGATCGGATCGGGCCAGCCAGAGTCGATATCGAGTCGGATCGATCAGGCCGAAAAGAACCCTGCCAGAGTGCCGAAAGAGAAGGGACGGATCAAGGGACCTTCGCCGATACGGCGAAGGAATCGAATGGAATCGAATGGAATCGGCGATACGGCGATGGAACCGAATGGAATCAAGCGACCTTCGCCGATACGGCGAAAGAGAAGGGACATCGAATGGAATCGGCGATACCTCGCCGACGGGTCGGCGATGGGCTCCCGTCCGCGAAACCGAGACTGCACACGTGCCCGGGGCACGCTGGGGCATCGAGGCCCTGGACCTGCGAGGCAGGGGCGACTGGGGGGTCGATGCTTTTCCCACGGAGCCAGTGCCCCCCCTGTCGGCTTGGCACGCCCGAAATGGATGCGGACACAAAAATTTGGACGCCCGAAATGGGTACGGAAAGAATGGGTACAATGCCCAACAGCAAATGCTGTCCCAAACCAACAGCGGCCGGTGTTGGGCAGGCGGCCTTCTGTCTCGAATGGACACAGGCCGCGGCGGCGTGGACAGCGAGTCCTGTTCAAAATGAACAAAATCCGCTGTTGGGCATTGTGCCCATTCTTTCCGTGCCCATTTCGTTCGAGCAGGAAAAAAGGCACGATGCAAAGAAAGCAAAAGGTCGCCCGAAACAGACCACGCCCGCTGCTGGGCCAGTTGGGCCGACAACGTCTGCGGCGACACTGGCAGCAGGCCCCGCTCAAAATGGACGAGAACTGCTGCCGAGACTCGTCCCCATTGTTTCCATACCTTTCTGCTTGCTTCACGAAGGACAGCCCTCGGGGATCTTCTGACCCGGGCCAATCCAGACCCGGGTCAGTCAGGCCTTGCAGACTCCCGCAAGATCCTGCGCACAAACGCGTGTCAGTGCGAAGGATCCTGCAAGATCCTGCAAGATCCTGCACCCAAACCCGGGTCAGTGCGACCCAGGCTCTGCAGGATCCTGCAAGATCGGGCGCCCTGGCTGACCCCCGCTTGCATTGACCCCCGTCTCAAGGCTCCCGAAGCCTGACAGAATCGTCAACCCCGGCTTCGGGCCCCAGAATCGGCCTGATGACCTCCCCTCGTGGGAAGAAGTCCCCGAGGCTGCAGCAACTCCGGACAATCCACAGAAGACCGCCGCCCGGGAACGAGCCGGCCAGGCCCAGTTCTGTGAAGGAGCCCCACGCCTGCGCCACGGCCTGGTACCGTCGCGACAGCAGGAGCAATGGGCCTCGAAAGCTTCTCCATCTAGCCGCACCCACCTCGCTCGTGCCTGTCGGCATCTTTAGCGACAAACGGCAGGCTCATGTCTTGATGAACCCTCCGTTGGTTTCTGACCCCACGTGGATCGCTCAACCTTGAATGATGGGCGCCTCTCAGGTGTTGGCCGATTCGGGGCCAGTGGCGGCGCTCAGCCTTGAGCGCCCGCGGCGGCGTCGTCACCACGTCGGCACGGCACGAACCCACCGTACCACTTTCCGGTTGTAGACATTGTCAGCTCATTCCCCCCCCCTTGTGACGTCCGTGGGGGAGGTGAGCGTTTTTTGTATTCGGCGTTTCGACATTGGGCGGAAGAAGGGGGGGGAGGGCGGGGTCTGCCCCCGGATCTCTGCTGCGTGCGTCTGCTTGCAGCCGTGCGCCCCGTGGGGGAGACTCCACCCCCGCTCGAAACGGGCGCCCAAAACCAGCCAAGAACTACTCCATATTAAGGGGGGGGAGAGGGGGGGGTGCGAGGGCCCGCGCCGGTCGGCAAAACAATGATTCATCGGGAGCGGCAAAGAGGGGGGTGTGTCCAAGAGGGGGGGGTGCAAATCATGCCCGGCGGCATGTGCGCGGCCCAGCGGGGGGGGCCAGGGACGCAATGAATTAAGAAGAGGGGCCATGAAATCTGGGGAAATATCATGGCCCACGCCATGATATCCACCCCCCCCCTAGGCATCACCCCCCTCTTTTCCGCCCCCGAATTAAAAAAAGACGATCACGAAGGGGGGGTCGTCCGGGCCTGCGAGCACCACAGCATGCCTGTGAGCACCGAGGCATGCCTGCCGGCACCACAGCATGCCCGCGAGCGCCGCGCCCTGCCCGTGTGGGGGCACGGGCCTCCCCCCCCGCCGCATACGTCCGGAACCGTTAGCCATCGGTCGGAAGAAGTCGGCAGAAACGTGAATGAAGGGGCCCACAAACACACAAATAAATGTACACAAATAAAGAGGTTCCCCATAGTTTCCCATACTTTCTGGGTTTTTGTCTTCCCCCCCACTTCCCACATTTTCCCATATTTTCCCGGGGATCGACGATGAATTGTGTCTGTGTGTTTCTCCCCCTCCTGAGTGAAGTAGGAAGGCGTTGGAAGCAGATTGGGTCTCCGCCCGCCCCCTGGGAAGGAGGGAGGAGAGGAGAGGCAGCCACTCGATCGTTGAAGCAGGAAGGCGCTCATAAAGTAGAGCTGGAACCTGCGGATCCAGAAAAAAAAACCTGCTTTCCACGACCGCTGGGTACGCCCCCCCGCCACGAAAGTCACGGATTCGCCGCACGGGGCAACCGTCCCGTGCCGAGCGGCGCCCCTGACTTGTGGCCAGCCAACGGCGGGCGGCCGGCGCCGCCGCGGGGGGCCTGCCGCTCGGCGTTGCCTTGGGGCTCTGCGCCAGCCCGGGCGACACCGGCCTGGTCTCCGCCACCGCAGCGGCCGCCGTCGGTCGTCGCCACCGCCGTCGTCGCCGTCGTCGCCGCGCTCGCCGCGGCCGTCGCCGCCGTGCTCGCCGTGGCCGGCGCCGCCGCCGCCGCCGCCGGCGTCGCAGTCGCCGCCATGGGTGGCCGTGGTGCCCGTGTCGTCGTCGTGCCCGCAGTTGGCCACCGTCGCAGTCGCGGTGATCGTCGTCGGGGTGGCCGTCGTCGTCGTCGTCGTCGTCGTCGTCGTCGTCGCCCCACCCCCTTCACAGGCGCGAGCACCGCCGGCGAAGGCTCGCGAGCGCTGGTTTTCTACAGAATGCCACGCGGGGTCGTTCTCGACGACGTCGCCGTGGTCGTCGTCGGCGTGGCCGTCGTGGCAGTCGTGGCCGTCGTCGTCGTCGTCGTCGTCGTCGTCGTCCTATGGGGGTGAGGAGTGAGAAGGAGGAGAGAAGAGGGGTAAGGAAAGAGGAGTGAGGAGCGAGGAGAGAGAGTGGAGGAGTGACGAGGAGTGAGGAGGAGGATGGGGAGTGGTGACCTCCTCCGTGACGGGGAGTGAGGAGTGAGGAGTGAGGAAAGAGGAGTGAGGAGAAGGAGTGAGAAGGAGGAGTAGGAGGAGGAGGAGGAGTGCGGAGCAGGAAGAGGCAAGGAGGAGGAAGAGGAGGAGGAGGAGGAGGCACACCGTCAAGACGAATGAGCCTCGTGGAACTACCTCGAGGCCCAGCGGCGAGGAGGTGGAGGAGCAGCGAGGCGCGAGGAGGGGCGAGGCGGCGGCGGA
>CAUYUJ010004258.1:201936-214436 GCA_963575745.1 Prorocentrum cordatum
GCGGGGTTCGCTTCGTCCGGGAGCTCCCGAGCGGAGTGCACCCCACCCTCCCCCTCAGAAGTCGTGGGGGGCAGGGGCAGGGTTCGCACGTGGCCCCCTATCCTCGCCCCCCTCCAGGGACACGCAGTGCACGGCCGCGCCGTGGGTGCCCAGCAGCGCCGCGCCGAGCGGCCGCAGCACGCAGGGCTGGCCGTAGACCTCGGAGCGGCAGGGCCGGCCGTCACGGGCAGCGAACGGAGCCGCATCCGCAGAGCGATGCCGCGGCAGCGAGCAGGGCATCCGCGAAAAAAGGCGCCCTGCACCCGCGGAGTCGCGGCCCAGAGGGCCCGGCCCGCGAGGCCGGGGATGCGGATCTGTGTTCGCCCTCGGAGCTGAGACAGCGGTAATTGCTCGGCCTTCTGGGGGGGGGGTCGTCGCTACGGCTGGGTGCAGCTCGGAAAACCGGGGCGTTTGGACACCAGCAGGGGTGCGAGGACCAGTTTGGAGCTGCCCTTGTCTCAACTCGCCCGTCTTCGATCGGAGGGAGAACAAACGGCAGAACATACAATTATTGTAGTAGCCCCGCGCAGATTTCTTGGATCGGCAACGGATTCCCCTTACTGGCGCGCGGGGCGCCAGGGGCGGCGCCAGAGGCCAGCGCAGATGCAAGAAATCCGCGCGGAAACGCGACAGTTCATGACTATGCCGTCTGCTCTTCTTCGAGACCTGCCCCCCGAGCGCCCTGCGCCACCGCCTCGCCCCCGACGCGCTCCCCATGCGCGACAGCTCGCCATCCACGCACGCGACGAGCGCGTCCCCCCCCGGCAACACCACTGGCGAGGCGAAGATCGGGGCGCTCAGCCGCCTGGACCAACGCGGGGGCACCCGGGGGCGCTCTTCGTCGGCCTCGGGCCCCGCCGCGCCGACGGCGAAGCAGTGGACGCCCTGCCCGGCCGTGGTGCACACGTAGAGGGTGGCGCCGGCCAGGGCGGGCGTGGCGAAGACGGCGCCGGGCACCCGCAGCTGCCACAGCACCGCGCCGTCCCCCGCCCCGAGCGCGGTCACGAGCCCGGAGTGCGAGCCCACGACGAAGGCGCCCGAGTGAGGCTCGAAGGCTGCGGCGCCCTTGATCTCCGAGTCGGCCCCCGCCACCGCGAGCTGCGCGGTCCAGAGCAGGCTGCCGTCGCGGACCGAGGCGCAGTGCACGGCGCCGCTGTAGCAGCCGACCGCCACGCGCTCGCCTGCGCTGTCGCAGGCACACGAGGCCTCCACGCGCTCGTCCAGCGGCAGCCGCCACCTCTCCGCGCCCGTCTCGGCGTCGAAGCAGCCGAGCTCGCCCGCGTGCGAGGCGATCAGGGCCACGGGTGCGGCCCGCCCGGGCCCGGCGAAGACCACCTTGGCGGTGCGCACAAGGGGGTGGAGGGAGGGGGGCGGGCTTCTCAGAAGCAGGGGTGCTCCTAAGAAGCCCTCCCCCCGCCCCCCACCCCCCTCTGCGCGTGGAGGAGGAGGAGGAGGCGGAGGAGGAGGAGGAGGAGGAGGAGGAGGAGGAGGAGGAGGAGGAGGAGGAGGAGGAGGAGGGAGGAGGAGGAGGAGGAGGAGGAGGAGGAGGAGGAGGAGGAGGAGGAGGAGGAGGAGGAGGAGGAGGAGGAGGAGGAGGAGGAGGAGGAGGAGGAGGAGGAGGAGGAGGAGGAGGAGGAGGAGGAGGAGGAGGAGGAGGAGGAGGAGGAGGAGGAGGAGGAGGAGGAGGAGGAGGAGGAGGAGGCTGGCCACCAGCGGCGAGGCGTCCACGCACCCGCGCAGCCCCGCCCGCCAGCGCAGCCGCGCCGAGACGGCGCCGGGGGGCGGCGGGGCCGCGCTGCCCGAGGCGACAGACGCACGGGACAGGCACCTGAGCGACGATCACCAAGGCCGCGCTAACGGCGATGTTGGTTACCGGCGGTGTTGGGAATCTAATTTGTGTGACACCGAGCTCGCGCGGAACACATTGTAGGAAATCGCGAGCCACACTTTTCTGCATGTCAGAAGTGCGAGTGTGTCGAGCGAAAACGACGCAGCGAATTGCAGGAAACCACGAACCACCATGTCCTACAATAGGTTTGGCCACGAACCAGTCCCACCTACAATGCCTAAACCTACATCGCCATTACCGATATTGCCGTTAGCGCGTCTACGGGATCAAAAACGGGTCTTGAGCGAGATGGCATAGCGACCTTACGCGGCGGCTTGCGCGGGCCGCCCGCGCGGCACGCCTGCTCGAAGACGATGGCGCTTACGCGCGGCCTTACGCGGGCGGCTTACGCGCTTATGTCGGCGCAGACGACCCCGTCTTCTTGAGCCGCCCACCTGGCGACTCCTCGTTTGTACTGTCACTTTCTACTGGCCGCCAGCCCTCCTCAACACCGGAGGCAACCCCAGCAACACCGCCGCCGTCAGTGTCCGCCCCATTTATGGGGCGAGCCGCTCCCTGAGTTACTCGGTCGGACATTGCTTGCTTGCTTGCTTGCTTGCTTAATGTCGCCTTCAAGCGTGGCGCACTTGCACCCGGGTCACCTCAATTCAGGGCACCTCGGAGCCAGGGATCCCGAGGATGCCTCAGGCGAAACGGGCCTGAGCACATCGCGGACCACGTCTTGGAACCCAGAGTTGCGAGAACGTCTCAAGCGAAACGGGCCAGAGCACCTCAAGGGACCTCAAGTCAGGGCATCTCGCAGCAGCCCGGGGTTCAGAGGATGTCTCAGGCGAAACGGGCCTGAGTACCTCGCGAACCACATCTTGGAACCCAGGGATGTCTCACGCGAAACGGGCCAGAGCACCTAGTAAACCGCATCTTGGAACCCAGAAGTGTGAGGTGCGAGGATGTCTCAAGCCCAGCGGGCCAGAGAACCTCAAGTCAAGGCACCTCGGAGCCTAGGGTCCCGAAGACGTCTCAAGCGAAACGACATCTCGAGGCCTGGGGTTCCGAGGATGTCTCAAGCGAACAACGTCCTGAGGATGTCTCCAGCGAAACGGGACTGAACATCTCAAGTCAGGGCATCTCGGAAACCAGGGTTCCGAGGATGTCTCAAGCGAAACGCGCCTGAGCACCTCGTGAACCGCATCTTCAACCCAGAGTTGCGAGGACGTCTCCGGCCACATGGTCAGAGCCAGGGACTCCGAGGAAACGTGCCCGAGTACCTCGCGAACCACATATTGGAACCTAGAGTTGTGAGAAAGTCTCAAGCGGAACGGGCCAGAGCATCTCAGGTCAGGGCATCTCGAAACCTGTGCTTCTGAGGATGCCCCAGGCAAAATGGCCCCAGTACCTCGCGAACCACATCGTGGAATCCAGAATTGTGAGGACGTCTCAAGCGAGATGAGCCAGAGCTGTCCCGGGCGACCTGGGCACCCGGGCTCAGGCGCACCGCCACCCCCTGCCAGCCAAGGCAAGCCCTGGATGGGACCAAAAACAGCCCCCAAATCCAACCTGGCCAGAGAAGACCATACAGCTCCGAAACACACATCCACCCCGTAAAACAAATGGACCGTTCGAGACATCCCCACGATCAGGGTGCAAACGGGCCCGTGACACACCCTTCGTCGGCAGAGCACCAGCCCGCATCACCAGCCACGATCGAGCCGCGTCCAGCCCTGGCGACGAGAAGTGTCCCGAGAGCATTGACAACAAGAGTACTTGTCTGACAGCAATACAAGCATTATCGTTCCTCCCCCTCGTCCTCAGTATTCCTGCTCCTCCTCCTCCTCCTCCTCCTCCTCCTCCTCCTCCTCCTCCTCCTCCTCCTACTCCTACTCCTCCTCCTCCTCCTCCTCCTCCTCCTCCTCCTCCTCCTCCTCCTCCTCCCACTCCTCCTTCTCTTCGCACTCCTCAAAGTTTGCTCGGAAGTGCGGGGACGTCTCATGTGAAACTAGCTGCACCCCCTCGCACACGGCATCTCTTTGCCAAGAAATGCGGAGACGTCACAGGCCAAACTGAACAGATCACCTCGCGGTCGGCACCTTCGAGCCCAGCGTAGCGACGCTGCCTCAAGCGAAAGGGACGAGGCAACCTCAGACCACGGGATCCCCGCAACAGTGCCCCCCAGCACCGGCCGGGCGACCCGGGAACACTCCGAGATCAAACCCATGGAACGGCAACCGACGAGAAGTTCCCACCTGGGCGTCGCCGCCGCGCCCTCCTCTGGGGCGGCAAAGAGGGGGGCGTCAAAGAGAGGGGGGCGCAAATCATGGCCGGCGGCATGTGCGCGGCAGGCGCCATGAAATCTGGGGAAATATCATGGCCCACGCCACGATATCCACCCTCCCCATCATCACCCCCCTCTTTTCCGCCCCCGAGCCCCTCAGCACCGGCCGGGCGACCCGGGAACACTCCGAGATCAAACCCATGGAAAGGCAACCAACGAGAAGTTCCCACCTGGGCGTCGCCGCGCCCTCCTCTGGGGCGGCAAAGAGGGGATCCCGAGCGTCAAAGAGGGGGGGGGCGCACATCATGGCAGGCGGCATGTGCGCGGCCCAGGTTGGGGGCCAGGGACGCATGGGAATAAGAAGAGGCGCCATGAAATCTGGGGAAATATCATGGCCCACGCCATGATATCCTCCCCCCCTGGTCATCACCCCCCTCTCTTCCGCCCCCGAGCCCCTCAGCACCAGCCGGGCGACCCGGGAACACTCCGAGATCGAGGATCGGGCCGGGCGAAAGGGGGGGATAGCAAAAGGGGGGTTTGAGAATCAGCTCACGTAGCTGATTTTCCCGGCGCCTCCCGGCGCCGGAGGCGGCCATGTATCGAGGCATGGGCCCCTCGGCGGGGCCGAAACCGGCTGCATGCAGCAAATTTCGCAACCCCCTCTTTCCCAATCCCCCCCTTTCGTCCGGCCCGAATTCAGGAGGGAAAGAAACACACAGACACAATTAATCGGCGATTCCCAGAAAATATGGGAAAATATGGGAAGTGGGGGGGAAGACAAAAAACCCGAAAATATGGGAAAATATGGGGAATCTTTTCATTTGTGTGTATTTATTTGTGTGTCCTGGGGCCCCTTCACGAATGGAGCGGCAGCCGACGAGAAGTTCCCACCTGGGCGCCGCCGCGCCCTCCGCCGCCGACCGCAGAGGCCGCTTGCGCGGCGCCCTCGCCGCGGCCACCGCGCCCCCCGAGGCCGCGGCGCCTGCGGCGACAGGGCCCTCCGCCGCCGCCCCGGCGCCCGCCCGCAGGAGACCGGCGCCCTCGGCCGCGCCGTGGGCGGCGCCGCCCTGCGCCGCCGGACCGGCGCCGGGCAGACGCGACGAGAGCACCAGCGCCACGAGCGCGGATCGGGTCGGGCGACAGGGGGGGGTAGCAGAGGTTACCAGCCTGGAACAGATCCCTAGCCCTGTGCTGGGCATCTCCTCATCACGATGCCAATCTTAGGGATTTTCTTATTTTTTGACGGCGACTCCCTAAGATTGTCATCGCCTTTTGGCGTGTCAATCTTAGGGATAGGGATAAGTTCGAGGCTGGTAAAAAGGGGGTGGGTGAGAATCAGCTCACGCAGCTGATGTTCCCGGCGCCTCCCGGCGCCAGGAAAATGCGGCCATATGTATCGAGGCATGGGCCCCTCGGCGGGGCCGAAGCCAGCTGCGTGCAGCAGATTTCGTACCCCCCCCTTTCCCAATCCGTCCCCTTTCGCCCGGCCCGAGCGGAGAGCGACCTCCCGGCGGCCTCCGCGACGGCGTCGAAGGCGAGGCGGGCGGGGGCGGCGGCCGCGCCGGCGGGCGCCAGCTCTGCGTTCAGGGCGGCCGCGAGCGACATCAGCCTGGCGGAGTCCCCGCCCATGGCGAAGAAGGAGGCGCTGCCGTCCAGGGCCTCGTCCGCCAGCTCCGCCGAGCCGCCTGGCAGCGCCGCGATCCAGAGCGACCGCACGGCCGCGGCCATGCCGTCGTCGCCGGCGCCCCCCCTCCAGAGGCCCCGCCGCGGCTGCAGCTCGGGGGCCTCGCGCGCCAGCAGCCCGGACGCGAGCGCGGCGACGGCCTGCCGGTCGACCTTGCCCGTTGGTGTGGTGGGCAGGGCCTCGACCCGAAAGAGCCGAGACGGCACCGCAGCCGCAGGCAGCTCGCTGAAGAGGCTGCGGCGGACCACCTCGGGGTCGAGCACCTCGCTGCCGCGCGGAGCCACCACGCCGACCAGCACGCCGCCCCCTGCGTCGTCGACCAGCGCGCACGCCGACGCCGAGACGGCCTGACTGCCGCAGAGCGCGGCTTCAACAGCCTGAAGCTCCACGCGATTGCCACGCACCTTCACGAGCTGGTCCACCCTGCCAACCAGCTGCAAGCTCAGGCTGCCCTGCCACTCCTCCCACCGAGCCACGTCGCCGCTCCGGAAGAGGCGCGAGCCCCCGCGAATGGGGAACTTGCTGGCCGTCTCCACGGCCTCCCCGTGATAGCCGTGCGCGAGGCACGCCCCAGCAATGCAGACCTCCCCGGTGCCGTCCTCGCCCGACGGGTCCACGGAGACGGACACGCCGTCGATCGCCTGGCCGCACGGCGCGTGCGCGGCGCGGCCTGGCCGGGCGAGGGCCGCCTCCTCCGCGTCCGCGGCCCGGTACGGCGCGCAGGTGGCGTCGCCGGCGACCTCGGTGGAACCGTACAGGTTCAGGACGGTAGCCCCCGCGGCGAGCGCAAAGAGCCGGCGGAGCAGCCGCCACGGCAGCGGCTCTCCCGAGGAGACCACCAAGCGCAGCGCTGGGGGCCAGAGGCATTCCATGCCGTGGCATGCAGCAGCTGCCTCCGCCACATCGCAGACCGCCCTGAGCAGCGACGGCGTCAGAGTTAATCGCGTGATGCCCACGAGCCTGCAGCAGCGCAGGAGAGAATAGACGTCCTCGCCGCCGGTGTCACGGCGAAGGCACGGCAGGCACGCCACCACAGGCGGCGGAGGCGGACCGCCTTCGGCGCTGTACGGAGCGCCCGGTGCCAGAAGCGTGCCGAAGACTTCGGCGACGTGGTCGACGAACACTAGAGGAGTGCGGGCGCAGACGACCTCGCATTCCCCGAAGGGCCACCGACGCCACTGCCACTCCAAGCGGCCCAGGGCCGCCCTCTCCGAGCCCAGCACGCCCTTGGGGCGACCAGTGGAGCCAGACGTGTAGATGATGTAGAGGACGCGGTCACCGCACAGCGGCCGGCCCTCGTCGTCAGGCGCACCAGATGCCGAGGCTGTCCAGCCAGGTGTCGTGCCGACGTCGATGACCTCGTCGTCCAAGAAGTCCTTGCTGACCACCGGTGCTTCTTCTCCACCTCTGGGGAGGCAGAACAGGTGCCCGCACCGCCACCCCCCAGCGACCTCTCCAAGGACGCATGCGAACCGACATCCCCGGCCGTGGCGACGAGGGGCCCAGCAGGACGAGCAGCGGCATCGGTGCCTTGTTCCTCCTCGGGGCCTCGGGGCGGCGGCCCCCAGGCCAGCTGCCAGGCCGAGCGCGCAGCCGACAGCTCGGCCCCTCCGCACAGGAGCAGCCGGGCGCCCGCGTGCACGAGCTGGGCGGCGGTCCTCGACGGTGGCACGCCGAGGCCAACGCCGCCCCCCGCCTCCAGCGGCACGTACGGCCGGCGCGCCTGGAAGCACGCGAGCAGGGCGACGATGGCGTCCGGCGAGACGCGCTGGAAGAGCACGCCGGCAGCGCCGCCCACGCCGTCTGGGTCCGCGGTCGGATGGGCCACCGGCCAGTGGCCAGGGAGGGCCACGGGCACTCAGCAGCCAGACCCTCCCGAGGCCAAGACGCTTTGTTGTCGCGGCGGTGGCGGTGGCCCCCGTGGGAATCACCGACCTGGTGCCAGGTTTCGGGTGTGTCTCGACATCTGGAGGGCACGCTCGATTGCTCCTGGGCACCCCCGGGACCCTGCCCAGCCCTTCGATGCCCGACTTTCTGTTTATGCGCGGGACGACCTTGATTCTTGAATTCAAACCACTTGTTCTTTGAAATCACAAAACGTGCTTTCTGAATTCAAAACTTGTTCTTTGAACTCAAAAATGCTTTCATGCATAAGCTATCTTTTTAAAATTCAGAAGACCCCTTCCCGCGGGGCCGTTGTGATCATCTCGAGTCGTTCGCTGATGGCCCCGGAGCCCGAAATGCTGCCTCAGGCGGCATTGGGGAATGCGAAGAGCGCCCGTCTTGATTGATCCAAGGCGCTGCATCTTTTGTTCATTGGATTCAAAACTGCTCCTCGAATTCAGACACTGGTTTTTTGAATTCCAACAACTCGCCTTTGCATTCCTCAATCAGTGCTTGCACTGAGGAAGTCCTAGCGGAAATTGAAAGAGTTGGCAAAAATGTCCCGCCGATTTTGGTGGCCGGCCAGGTTCCCGGGTTCCCGGTTCTGGGTTCCCGGGTTCCTGGTCATTGGTCCCGGGCCGATTTCGGTGGGTTTCGGGTCCCCAGGCTCCCAGTCGACCTCCTCATCGATCAAGCCACCCACTGCTTGGGGCTTCTCGCTGGTGCACTGTTGCACAAGCGGAATGTCATCTGAGTGGGCGCGTCCCTTTCAGATTCCAAACTTGGCCGACCGCTGCAGGGGCCAAGTTGTCACGCGTTGTCCACTGATTGGGCCTTCTCTGGTGTAATACAGTCGGGGGCTTGACCTAAGGAACCCAAAATAAGGAACGAGGCCCCTTTTTTCCATAAGTTAAACTTCGATTTCCTATCGAAAACATCAGGGAAACCTGAGGCAAGCTGCGAAACACTTAAGGTACGCGGAGACCCTCCCCAACGAAAAGGGTTCCTTCTTCAGGGCCCCGACTGCACGGCAGACGGCAGACGGCAGACGCGCGAGTCCGCCGGCCGGCGGGCCGGCAGGCCCTTTAGGGGCGGCGCGGGCGGGCTGGAGCCTGGTCACAGGCATGTGAACTTCAAGAAGTCGCTCTCGAGGTCCGCCCAGAATCTGGAAATTGTAGCACTCTGTAGCCATGTGCCGGGTGCGTTTCCAACCAAAGCCTTTTGATTCAAAACCTGGATTAACAAAAACGGGCCTCCAGAACCGACCCGGGGGCGCCCTACGGCTAGACTCGAAGGCCGGACGCAGCTGCGACAACGAGGGCGCCGCACGAGGCCAAGAACGCCGACAAGATCTGTCCCCATGTGAGCAAAACGTGTTCAGCAAAACAGACACACACAGACACACTCACAAAGACACACATACACCACCAACAACAAAGATAGTAACAACAACAACAACAACAACAACAACAACAACAACAACAACAACAACAATTACTAGCACGTGGGGACACTCCGTTCTCACCAGTGCCAGGGTTTTCATAGGAGGCGGGCAATACCCCCACTTTGTGGGGGGGCCGGTTCAAGCTCTACCAAATTTCCAAACGACTCTTCGCCACCACCCACACCCAGCTTCCCGCCCTATGACGTTCGGACACCTCACTTCGTGGCCTGCGGACGACCTTGGCTACTACACTGGCGCATGGGTACAATGACTTGTTGTGGTAACATTTTCTGTAAGCTAGCTTAGTATACGACTTTTCCCCCTGCAATTGAAGATTTCGGCGTGCGCGCGCGAAGAAAAAACGAATGTGTCCCATATGGTATTATTTGACAGGGATGATGGCCCTGGCAGGCGCAACCGTGTTGCAGAAGTTCGAAGCACGTGAAAAAGTTGCTCGCAAGAGCCCGTTTGACAGAAATGTTGAAAAAGTATTGGGTTTCCTAAGAAATCCGCAAGAGCGCGCGGGATGAATTTTTGAAACTTTTTTTTGAAAAACCATTGGGTTTTTCATGTTTTTATGTTAAAATCGCTACGAAAACTAAGGTTTTGGAAGGATTTCATCTTGCGCGCGCGAGTGTGCACTTCGTGTCATTTTTTGCAAAGGATTCTTGAAGTTTGGCTATGTTAGAACAAGACACGTCATTTTATATTGTTTTTTGACAGGGAAAGCGGGCGTCAACAAAACAACCGGATCTGGTACACATCGTTTTGCCTGAGACTTCCTCACGAAGATAATGAAAATGTGGCTGCGGCCTAGGCGCGGCGAGGGGGGCGTGCACCAGGGGGCCCAACAATAATTATTCTTTAGAAGTAATAATATTCAACAACAACAACAATAATAGCAACAACAACAGCAGCAGCAGCAACAACAACAACAACAACAACCACAACAACAACAACAACAACAACAACAGCAACAGCAACAGCAACAGCAACAGCAACAACATCAGCAACAACAACAACCACAACAAACACCACCACCACCGCCAACACCACAACAACAACCACAACAACAACCACAACAACAACCACAACAACCACCACAACAACAACGACAACAACAACGACAACAACGGCACTAGCAGCAAAAACAACAACCACAACCACAACCACTACCACAACAACCACCACAACAACAATGACAACTACGACACCAACAACAAGTACAACTACAACAACAGCATCACCAACAACAACACCACCACCAACAACAGCAACAGCAACGCATTGATGTCTCAAGGCGTTGGATGCCTGGGCAGGGCAGGATCAGTCGGCAATTAATCGGGAGATCGGATCGAATCGGAATATGCGAGAGTTCGGGCTGCATCGGCACATAATCGACATCGAAACGAGTCGGCGGCGCCGGGGTGCACAGCAGCGCCATGCAAAGCATCGGGCCGCATCGGATCGTCGGAATATCGTCGGAATATCGTCGTCGAGTCGGGTCAATCGGACCGAGATCGACCCTGACGTGCCAATCTGGGACTCCCTCGCGGTCCTCGGTCCTCGAAGTCCTCGATCCTCCACACCCTCTCTACCCTCTAAATCCTCGCAGTCCTCGAGCTCCTCGAAGTCCTCGTAGTCCTCGAAATCCTCGTCGTCCTCGAAAAATGGCCGACTCCGATAATACCCTGGACGCAAACATAATCATTGACGTCTCGCGCGAGCACATCCTCAAACTTGGGGAACAAAAAAAACACCAACATCGCTGATTACTCCGTGGACCTCTCGTGGGGTATAATATAAGTTCTGACCCGAATAGTTCGAGGAGCATCTGGCCGTGATGACGGGGTGTACCTCCAGGACGAGCAGCGGAGTCGATAATTACCTTTTTTCCTCCTCTGGGCACTCCTCGACATCAAACCGTGTCGGCCGAGCCCAAGTGGGGCCGGGCCGAGACGGTTTGATTTGAGCAGGGACCGACCGTCCCGGCATTCCTATAGTCCTGCCACGGAATGTTCTTAGAACCCAAAAATGTTCTAAGAACAAACCAATGTTCTTAGAACATAAACCCGATGTGATGGAAAACAAGGCAGACGCTGCCAGAAATGTTCCAAGAACAGCTCGTGGAAACCACCAAAAAGGTTCTTCGAACATTGCTTGGTAGGGCTATAGGCGAGCCAGGACGCTTCGCCACTGCTTGATTGATGTCGCTTAGTTGGGCAGCCGAGTTATCGGGGGTAACTCGGGTCCGGGGTAACTCGGGTATATCCCCGAAAAGGAACCCGAGTTAGCCCTGACCCGAGTTACCCCTGATGATGTGGGGCTCTGGACGCCCGAATTATCCGGGGTAACTCGGGCCCAGGGTAACTCGGGTTCGGACTCCCGAAAAACGAACCCGAGTTAACCCTGACCCGAGTTACCCCTGATGATTCGGGGCTCTGGCTTAGGCCACGCGGGGCCTGTGGGCCGAGTGCCCCGGGCCGACCGCGGCTCGCTGGGCACGCCGGGCGGGCGGCGGCGATGCGCCCCGCCAGCGCCAGGCTCCGCTCCCACAGGGCGCGGTGCGACAGCCGCTCCTGCGGAAGTGCTGCAGCGCTGCGTACAGACGGCGGCGGAGGAGGAGGAGGAGGACGACGACGACGAGGAGGAGGAGGAGGAGGAGGAGGAGGACGAGGAGGAGGAGGAGCAGGAGGAGGACGAGGAGGAGGAGGAGGAGAAAGGGGAGGAGGAGGAGGAGGAGGAGGAGGAGGAGGAGGAGGAGGAGGAGGAGGAGGTTGGCCTTGCTCCTGAGGACCCCACATCAGGCACATCAAGAGATCGGATCTCTCAGGTGCACCGACCCCAGGGACCTTACGCCGCACCCTGCGGCCGCGGGCGGCGAAAACCTCGCCGCACTCGCCAGCCGGGCACGCTGGGCGGCCGGGCCGCCCCGGGCCACGCCAGGGCCCTGCGCACGCGCACACGCTTCTCCCCGCCCGGTCCTTAGAGGCCTCCTAGATGGGGTCCGAGTAGATGGGGTCGAAGGATCGCGCCGTATCGCCGATGCCTCGGCGATGCACCGGCGATGCATCGGCGACGCCGGCGATGCACCGGCGACGTTGACATGAAGCAGAGCGGGTTGCACATCGAGCCGCATCGGCGATGCCTCGGCGCTGCGGCGCGATCCTCCGACCCAATCTGCTCCGACCCCATCTATAGGAGGCCTGGACGCTCACGCTTCTCTCCGCCCGGTCCTTCGGGAGCGCCGCGTCGCCGCCCGCCTCGAGGACGGCAGCGGCCTCGCCGGCGCCCTGCTGCCGGCACCTGGTGTTATGTCGGGCGTGTCCCC
>CAUYUJ010004258.1:219436-224436 GCA_963575745.1 Prorocentrum cordatum
AACCACTTTCGCTGATACCATCCTAAGTTTACAGCACCGTTATCTGCAATGTACACGCAGTGCCCAGAAACACGCTGGAGACAGACTAAGAGACATGCGACTTCCCCCGGAGCTACAGTCTGCCCAATGCCAGGGAGGGGCCCCCACGCACCAACAAGAATCTGCATTCGTTCGTCAAGCTGCTGGAAGGATGCGAGTCCTATGCCTACCCTGCGGAGCAGGGAGCGGCGGGCGCCCCCCCCCCGCACTCGCGCCCCCAAACACATCCGGGGCCCCTAAACCTACGGACTCGAAACTGCTGTCATCGACGGCCGTCTACGATTCAGAACTCGGCGGATGGGCGACATCAATCCAGGCCCCGGGAATTAAACCACGAGTCCAAAAACACGCCTAGGCCTCGGCCTGGGAGCAGGCCTCGGAATTGAGGTCCTCGCTAAGTTTAAAAATCGGATGGGACGACCGGCAACTGCATCCCCAAACTCGGTGAAAAATCGCTTCAAGCATAGACCTAAGGCACAGGAGCGAGAGGGTCTGGCGGCATCGCGCCTGACGTCGAGCCCCCGGCCAGAGACGCCCGCCGCGGCCGCCTGCAGCCGAAAGATAGGATGGCAGTGCACCGCGGGGGCCACGAAATTCTGCGACGCCGATTGGCGGGCGCGAGGCTGGCACACTCTGCGACAATCTGCTTCCACGACGTGTCGATGCCAGCATGCTCAGATGGATGAGAAGACCACATAGCTAGCCACATGCGCAGCGTGTCCATCGGTAGTCTATACTGCGGATCGCGATCGGGCGCCTTCTAATCCAGCAGGGTCGCCAAGCACCGCCCCGTTAACCAAGGTCCGACTGCAGTGGCGAACTCGCGCCTGACCTGCGGCGTCTGGCCGCCCCACGCACCATGGAGCGGATGCCCGTACAATCCAACAAGTTGGGCGCCTTGGAGTTCGAGCCGCGCAGACACTCGGCACCTGCGGTTGGCTCTGGCAACCCCCACGGTCTTCTTAGACGTCGCTTGGTGCTTGGCCGCCCGCGTGCGACGGGTGGCGCGCCCATGTCGGCGTCCTCCTGACAAACCGCCGCCAATGTAGGCAGCTTGGCTGGCGACTTTGATACAATATCTCTTCTAGACGCCATCCTACGAACGACAAGTCGCGCATCGTCGATATGAGCGCATAGAACGACAGACTTGGGAGACACAGCAAGACCATGGCGCCCAAGTTCACGACAAGTGTCCGGCAACCATGCGACGAACTGCTTTCGCACTGCAATTCGAGACCCACTCACTGTCTGGTCTGGAATTAACCGCCCACCCAGAGACGATGAGACATATTGACGTGAACTGTTGCGATCTTTTGCACCAGATAATAGGTGGAGCATTTCCCAAATCTGGTTCCTCCGCGCAACCCCTGGAATATGGAACGCGTCGGCGCCGAGGGGGCCCCGCGCGCTCCTGATTGGCGAACACGTCGCGCTGCCGTGCGTCGTCGAAGTGCTGCGTTGCCCATGCGATACCAGCCCGCAGTATCATAGAAACTCGCTGCGTCGAGCATGCCGCCGCCGATTGACGCGCCGAGGCGCGCAGGGGGCTCTTCGTCAACAGCACGAAGAAAAACCGCACGAAGCGCAGCATTGCCACGCGCCGCCGCATCCCAGGTCCAAGTGCGAACGTGCACTTCACGAGCTCGAGACCATGCGTGGCCAAGATGAGACAACAACCCAATCACACGATCCCCAGGGCTCTTCTTGGGGAGAAGAGTGCCCAGCGTGAAGAGCACCTGACCGCGCCGGGCAAGGCGCGCTGAATCACCACCGAGCCTCTTGAGCTCGTCCAGAGTGACCTCGCCAAGCTGACTGAGCACCGGTTGCCACTGGGACCACTTGAGGCGATCGCCCCACCCAAACTACTCTGTGACTCTCCTCGGGGCACTGCGAGAAGAGTTTGCGCGCGGCCTCGATGAGAATCTGCTTCTGCCCGTCGCCGTCTTGCCGCTGCAGATGACTGAGAAAGCTGCGAATGACTGTCGAAACTCTAATCCACCAGCCCGCGACTCGACCGCGAAGAGGTTGGATCCGCGGCGGCTTCGACTGGTGGACCTCGCACCCCCGAAACTGCGCTGATTGACCACGCGTCAGTGCAGGCTGCGTCTGCTGGCGGCGCGTGTAGATGGCACACTCAACACACCGAATCCAGCTACAGCAAAGTGAACTGATATGCGCGGACAGAGGGGACTGAGCCCCGAGCCGAAAGGCTACGGAGGGCGCAACAGCAGGAGCAGGGAGATTGGAACAGTTCGGAGAGAACCCAATTATCCCCCTGGCCTGGGCCCAAGTCTCTATGGGTACATCGAACGTGATAGAGCCCCGAGGTGCCAGGGTCCTGGGCCTGGGAGCTCACCTGCTGAGAATGGACGGTGCCTTCCTCATTGTTGTCGGGCTCATCCGGGCTCTCGGGGTTAGAGGGGGTCGAATTAGTTGGAGCTGGCTCAGCGACTGACTGTGACGAGCTAGCCAGAGAAGCAACAAAGACAGGCTGGGCGGCGGGCTCGGGCTCGGGAGAGGCGAAGTTGGGCTGATCGGCCCACGGGTCGTAGTCGTAGTCATCCAGGCAGCCGCTGTCGACTGCGCTGCTGGG
Source organism: Prorocentrum cordatum (assembly GCA_963575745.1). NCBI lineage: Eukaryota > Dinophyceae > Prorocentrales > Prorocentraceae > Prorocentrum > Prorocentrum cordatum. The sequence continues at coordinate 222,069 of CAUYUJ010004258.1, forward strand.
CTCGACTTCATCTGGCCCCGGAGCCTCCCCTTCGCTCTCGGCGTCTTTGTCCGACGTAAGCACATCTCCGAACCATTCCTGAATTCGGGCATTGAGTTTCTCTAAAGTAATCCTACGATCACTGTCACGCATGGCCTTGCCGAGCTTCCCATCGAACTCTCAGTTGGCTGCTTCCCGGGGCGGACCACGTTGGGGAGCCTGGGGAGGGGGGGGGGGGGGGGCAACCCTAAAACACGATTGGAAAAGCTGACTACTGGCGCCTACGAGGCCCACATGGAGCCCAACGCGGGAAAGCCGCGGCACGTCGCACATAGCGCGCACGGCGCGGATATATGGCCGCGCAGCGGCGCTAGGAACAACATAGTCTAGGTGGGAGGGCTTCTGACCCCCTCCAGGAGCGCAGCTGACATCAGCCTCGCAACGCAAAATCTGCCCCCCCGTCTTTTCGGGAAAACCAGCGCGGCTGAGGGAGGCCCGGGTGAAATTCCAGTCGGCAACAACTAACCATGGGAGTTGAAAGAGGGCTAAAAGAGAGGCGAGCTTCCTAAATCTTGGCACATTCTGACCACGCATACCGATAGCGGAGCGCCCCAAAAAAAATAAGCAAGAACAATGGAAGACTGTGAAACCCGAGCAGAACTGGAACGAAGCCGTCGAACGAGCTGCCCCGCTCGGAGCGGAGCCCGTGCGCGGCCCGCGCCTCGTCCAAAATACACGTTGGCTCGTGTCTAGCAACCAAGAAAAACTCACCGCCCTCGTTTGAATATGCACTTTACTTGCTGCTGGTCAACCTGCCCTTCGGCCAGGCAGCGTTGGCGTACAGCTTGAGACTTGCGTCCCTGGCGTTCTTCCTCCACTTGCCGATCGAGTGCTGATTGATGTGAGACTCACAGAAACTAACATAAGAGTATTGCTTCTCCACAAGCGTGCCGACACGCCCCCAAGCTTCGTCGCACATGCACGTGGTGTTGGACAAGAAAACGGACGAGACGGAGTTGGCACTGCTCGTCGTGGCTGCTGGGCAACCGATGGCAGAACCACCCACTGAAGAAGTAGGAGATGAAGTCTAATATGTGGCAGTCGCTGGACTGCCTGTACTGGTACAGTAGAAGCACTGGTGCTTCCCGAAGTCGCAGCACTCGTAGTCTGCGTCGCACATGTGAACGAGGTCCCTCGTCAACTCGGAATCGTGGCGCTCGCTGCCGCCGACGATGCACCCACACCTTTGCAGCGGCGACGTCGCCCTTACCCTTGTTGACTGCTGCAGCTGCTTGGAACCTCGCCTGGGGCACCCGCTCCGTCTCCAGCTCGATGGCCTCGTCATTCTCAGCGGCGGCAGCCTCAAGAGATGCGTTTGCCTGGCCTCCGCTGCCTGCAGCCACCGTGGGCTGAGCAGCCGAATCTCGGCAGCGCCGCCCTGGGAAGCGCAGCCGTTGGCCTTGCGCTTCTTGGTCATCCCCTCGGCGATCTCAGCCTGAGCCTGCTTCGCCTTGTCGGCAAAGGCCTGCCACGTCGTTTTCTTCTGCTCCATGGATGTCCTGTACTGTCCCAACTCAATTCTAATGCTCGGAATTGTTGCTTGTCGCTCTTCTCGCAACCCCACGACTCGAAGGAATCAAACACATCCATATCCATAGAAAGTCCGAAGACTGGCTTGGCCTCCTGCGAGGCGGCGGTGGACGGCGACTCGGGCTTGACCCCTTCGGCCTGTACCAGCGCCTTGGTAGCTGCCGTCTTCGCTGCCGCCGCACGGGCGAGCTCGAGCGATGCCTCGCGCTTCTTGCCCTCGGCAGTGGCCCACAGCTGGCGGATCCGCATCACCTGGTCCACCAGCTGCTGGTCGCGGTTGCCAGCAGCCCTCCAAGCCCCGTCGGCACGTTTGACGGCGTTCACAGCGTCGCCGTTGTTGGTGCTCGAGTTCTGGCTGGCCAACCTCTTCGACTGCTGCTGCAAGACCTGCTGCAGCTCGGCGTCCCGGGTGGCCTTCAGCGCTTGCTCGAGCAAGGCGGAGACCTCGTGGGACTGGCTCTTCTTGAGGCCGCCACGCTTGCCTCCGCCACGCGGGGTGCTAGTCCCCGACGGTGTCTGGTCCTCCAAGTGCACGTTCCGATCAGCGGACTTCGAGCGGGTGCGCGGCTTGTAAAAACGCACCTGCTTCGAGCACTTGCCGCAGCGGCCGCTGTTGAGCTGGAGCTGGTCTTGTATTCGCACGTGTGGCAGAACTGACATTTGCTCCAGGGGCGTCGCACAGAAGACATCGGAAGAAAGGTTTTCCGTTCTCCCTCATTTCATTGATGCAGGCGGGCGATGGGGCGCGGCCGCTGCAAATCTAGAAAGTACAGGGAAGGCTCTCAGCACCTGTCCAGCG
>CAUYUJ010004258.1:229436-259436 GCA_963575745.1 Prorocentrum cordatum
CTTCGCTGGAGCTCCCTATGGGGCCACGAAACGTATGAGGGGTGTGCCGAAATGGGTGCGGTGGGCGCATGGGGGCGCAGCCACTGGGGCCTTCGCTGGAGCTCCCTATGGGGCCACGAAACGTGTGAGGGGTGTGCCGAAATGGGTGCGGTGGGCGCATGGGAGCGCAGCCACTGGGGCCTTCGGTGGAGCTCCCTATGGGGCCACGAAACGTGTGAGGGGTGTGCCGAAATCTGCGCGGTGGGCGCATGGGAGCGCAGCCACTGGGGCCTTCGCTGGAGCTCCCTATGGGCTGAGGGGTGTGCCGAAATGGGTGCGGTGGGCGCATCGCAGCCACTGGGGCCTTCGCTGGAGCTCCCTATGGGGCCACGAAGCGTGTGAGGGGTGTGCCGAAATGGGTGCGGTGGGCGCATGGGAGCGCAGCCACTGGGGCCTTCGCTGGAGCTCCCTATGGGGCCACGAAACGTGTGAGGGGTGTGCCGAAATGGGTGCGGTGGGCGCATGGGAGCGCAGCCACTGGGGCCTTCGGTGGAGCTCCCTATGGGGCCACGAAACGTGTGAGGGGTGTGCCGAAGTGGGTGTGGCTGGCGCATGCGGGCGGTGGCACTGATGATGATGTCAGGAGGGAGGGGGCAGCGGGAGGAGGAGTGAACGCGGGGCGCTGTCTCTTCAAAACGAGGACCCAACACCACAGGATGGTTGGGAACAAAATTGGTCACCGGGCAAGGGGAATCAACAATTCTTATTTCTGCAAAATGTAACGTCAACAACGACAACGAAAACGACGGCGACAACAACAGCAATCATTTTAAGCCTGCTCGATCTAATCCGCTCGCGGGCCATTCAACACGTATATCCCGAACCCACGGTACCCGCCCTCTTCGTCTTCGATCGTATCCCCTTAGGAATATACATATTTTCTTACCTGCAACGCGGATTTCGTACAGCCCATAAGGAAGGGGAGGAGAGGACGGATGGAAGGAAGGGACAAGGGGGAGGGAGGAGGATGGAGCACGAGAGAGAGTAGCAGGGGGGGTAGGAGCAGAAAACACGCACCAGAACCAGACGGGCAAATCGGGCGGATAGATCCCAACGGGCGGGTCGCGAAGGCGGGCCCAGGCGGCCGGGTCGAGCAGGCGGGTTGCTGAAGCGTGCGTCCTGCATCAATCGCGAGGAGAGCTCGAGCGATAGCGCGATTCTCAAATACATCGTCAGGAAAGCCTGAGTGTCGAGGGCGCAGCGTCTGAATAAATGGCGAGGAAGTCCCACGCGAAAGCGCGATTCCTGTAGAACATGTGAGGACGTTTCGCGCGAGAGTGCGATTTGGGAATAAACTGTGAGGAAGTATCTAGCGGGAGCCGCTATTGTTGTACACCTGGGGCCAGGGGTCTAGTTTGGTGACCCTTCGCTTTCCCTTGTACCTTGTAAACACAAGGCGCGAGCCCCGGGGGAAACACTTATGGTTACCGGGCAGGGGGATCAACAACAATTAGTCGCTAGAGGTGAGGATCCAACGACAACCAAAACAACACCGACAACAACAATCATTTTAAGACTGTTCGCTCTTACCTGCTCGCGCGCCATTCATTCACAACGCATATCCCGAACCCACGGTACCCGCCATCTTCGTCTCCGAACGTACCCCCCTGGGGGTAAATAGCTTTCCTACCTGCCGCGCGTAATTGGTGCAGCCCCTGAAACGGGAGAAGGGAGGACGGATGCAAGGGGGAGGGAGAAGGATGGAGCACTGGATTAGCAGGAGGGGGTCAGGAGCAGAAAATACGTGGCAGAAACAGACGGGCCTATCGGGCGGGTAGACCCTAGCGGGCGGGTCGGGAAGGCGGGACCGAGCGGCCAGGTCGAACAGGCGGGTTGCTGAAGCGTGCGTCCTGCATCAATCGCGAGGAGAGCTCGAGCAACAGCGCGATTCCCAAGTAAGTCGCGGAACAAAACGAGAGCGCGATTCCTGAGTGTCGAGGGCGCAACGTCTGAATAAATGTCGGGGAAGTCCCACGCGAGAGCGTGATTCCTGTCTAACTTGTGAGAACGTCCCACGCGTGAGCGCGATTCGGGTATCCATTGTCAAGAAGTCCGAGGCGGGAGCCGTTGTTGCTGTTGTTGTTGTTGCTGTAGTTCGGGACCAAACAATCCAGTGTGGTGACACCAAGCTTCCCCTGATAAAACCAGAGTGCAAGCCCCGAGGGAGGCACTCCAATTGAAACATACAATGGTTTCCAGAGGGGGGGATCAACAATGATTATTTCTTAGAAATGAGAACTCAACATCAACATCATCACAATCATCACCATAGTAATACTAAGCGTCACCATAAAACATCACCATCATCAGCATCATCAACAGCAATATCATCATCGCCATCGTCATCACAATCATCACTACCACAACCAACACTACCATCGTCATCGATATCGTCAGCATCCTCATCATGATGCTCATCCTCATCCATTGATCATTCGCATCCTCATCACAACCACCATCAGCAGCAACATCATCATCACCACCATCATCACCATCTCCGTCATCATCATCAGCAGCCGCAGCCTCACCGTCATCACCACCATGACCACCACGACCATCATCATCACCAGCACCACCGCCAGCATCACCATCAGACCACCATCAGCATCACGATCACCATCAGAAGAAGCAGCGGCATCCCCCTCCACTTCCCTGCGCGTCCTCATCCGCCCCCTTCCTCCTCCCTCCAAGCTCAGGTTCCCCTCTCCCCCCTTTCCCTCCCTCATCCTTCTCCTCCTCCTCCTCCTCCTCCTCCTCCTCCTCCTCCTCCTCCTCCTCCTCCTCCCTTCCCCCTTCGCCCTCTACCCTCCATGCCCTCCCCCCCGCCCCGGGGCACGCCGTGACGCGGTCTGGCGGGACGGGGGCGTCCTCTGGCCTCGGAACAGCGCCGCGCCCGCGCGCGTGTCGAGAAGGTGGGGAGGGCATCGCGGGAGGCCTTTGCACACGAGGGGGCCGCCGCCCCGGAACCGGGGAGGCCCCGCCCCCCCCCCCAGCTTCCGGCGCGGGAGCAACCGCGGCGCGAGCCGCGAGGAAGGCCTGGTCTGGACCACGGGTAGTTGTCTCCGCAACTCCGGAAATCAATCATCCTGGCCAAGAGCCCAACCGCATGCACTTGTGAGTAGCGCGGTTGTGAATATTCTCTCCGGTACAAACAGCTCGGGGGGCAAGGGGTGTGCCGAATCGGGCGCGGAGGTGCCATGCGAACGCCCTCGGTGCAACTCCCTATGGGGCCATGAAACTTGTGGGGGGTGTGCCGAAACAGGAACACGCAGAGTGCAGAGGCAGATGATTGCACCGATCGGAGGAGGGAGGAGGGAGCGGGATGATGTGGGACCGACGCGGGGCGAGACCTCTTCAAAACGGGAACCCAACACCACAGGATGGTTGGGAAAAACCTCGCCATCTCTTCGGGGCGTACAACTACTTCAATAGTCGTATCACTATTCCCCAATTGATTATTGGAAGTTTCGTGGCGGGCTTCGAACTCGACCTATGCCAAGCGCACTCTAAAAACTAGATCGGATGCCCTATGGCGAAGTTACGCGGAGACGCAAGGTCCAGGAGTTCACCCCAATTCTGCCCCGCACGCATCCCCACCTCTGCGGGGGCGGCTCCATGAGGACCAGCTAAAGCCCCACCCTTCTTAGCGGGCCCTCAGGCCGCACTCAACGAACCGAGAACGGATCAAACATCAAGAAAGGGACTCCAGCAGGCCCACGAAAGCAGGGGGGGAACCTGTGGCCCCGCCCAGGAACAGGAGCACGAAAACCTGAAAAAAATGTCCTAACGTCCGCTGCCTGCTAACTGCTCTAGACCTTAACTTTCTTGCCCGACTGCTTCGCTCTCTTGTTCCTCCCGGGGCCCTGGTACCCGATCCCCGCCAGAACGCCAGCTTCTCCACGAGCTTGGCCGCTCGGCGGCGGGTGGCGAAGTCCTCCGCCGAGTTGATGCCGCGCGCGGCCAGGCCACCGCCAGTCCGCGGCTGGAACAGCGCTTGCATGAGGACGGGGCGATCGTTCACCGCCATGATCCACCGCGCCCCGCCCCCGCCGCCCTCGTCGCACGCCGACATCGCCACCTTGAACCTCGCGTCCGCCTGCGAGACCATCGCCGAGCACTGCGTCAGGATCTCGGCTGCCTCCGCTGACTCGTTGGGCGCCAGGCACCGCTGGATTGCCTTCGCCACGCACCCCTGGTTCGTTTTGATCGCCTCGCCGGTCGTGGAAATCAGCGCCTTGACCTCTCGTCCGCGCCCCCGGCCCGGTCGCGGGCCCGCTGCCCGACCTGGTCGCGCGCGTCCACGGCCTGGCCCATCGCCCAATCCAGCAGGGGGCCCTTCTTCAAAGGCGCCGCCGCGCTGCCGCGGCGCGACCCTGCCCCTTTCGCACCCTCGCGCAGAAACGCCGACATGGGCGGCGCTTTCCCCGGAAAGCTGCCGCTCGCGCCCTCGCCGCCCCCGTCGTTGGACCCCGACCCTGCCCCTGCCTCTTCAGCGCCCCTCTCCGGCGCCCGCTTCACCTCGCCCAGCGACGCGAACAGAACAGCGACGTCGCGAGAAGCGCCGCGGGGCTGGGATTCGGGCGGGATCGGCTCTGCAGCATCTGGCACCCCCGCTGGTTGCGGATCTTGGGCCCGAGCAGCTGCGAGCTTACATCGCCCCCGAACACGATCGTGGAGGGCGTCTTCAATGGCAAACTTCGACTGGCGCTCCAGGCACGCAAGACCGGCGATAGCTTCCGCCGGTACTTCAATCGAGTTCGGGGCAAATTTGCGGGCGGCGAGCCTGCAAATGGCCGGGCCCGCCCCCCCCCCCCGCGACGTCGCTTCCCGCGCCCCGGGCGAATCGCCCACCAGATCTCTGGTCGCTCAGCAAACGGCTGGAGGCGATCAGCGGCGCACTCGCGCGCGCCCCTACGCTCGCGCTGAGTCTCGCGACTCCGCCAGCGCAGCCGCGGTCGTTCAAGCTGGGCGCCTCCGCGAAGTAGATGCTCGCGTCGATCGCCCCGCTAGTCCACGGGCGGAGGGGCGTTTTGAAGCGATCGCAGGTCCGCGTCGAACGAAGAGACGGCCTCAAGACCGGCGCCAGCCTCGAACGAGAGTCCGCCGAGGATGAAAACCCTCACCGCGCAGGACAGGCTGCAGAGCTCGTCGCACGCTTCCTGAACGCTGGACGACGGACGCGGGACGTGGCCCCCGCGCTCTCGGCCCGACCCAGCGCCGGCGCAGGCGAGCCCCCCGCTGGCGTTGATTTTCATCTCGCCAGCGCCAATCTCGCGAATGACGAACAACCGGAACCTGGCCGCCTGCTCGAAGTTTTCGGCCACCTGTAACGCGAGCAGGTCGTCGATGGCCACGCGGTCCTCCTCCTCTCGGGCGCCGTTGCAAAGCGGCGCCTCCAGCCCAGGGTCAAGCCTGATGCGGAGCACCTCGAAACCCCCCCTGCTTGGAATGGGCCCCGGCGAGGATGGCGTCGCAGAGACGAACGAAGAACATCTGGGTTCCCACCGCCCCCTGACGCGCAAGCGTAACCCCCCTTTCCTGGGACATCGTCAGCTGGGTCTCGCGTGAGAACATCTCGCAGGACATAGCGCGCTCCGTCGCGCGACCGCTCCGCGGCCATCCGCATTTCCCGACGCGCCCCGACGCCCAGGAGACGCCCCCAGATGCGCCGGCGCCCCGCGAGGTCGAAGGCCTCCTCCAGGTCGAGCGCGGTCGTCGCAGCACCGGCTTCGCAACGGACTCCCCTGCGCGGGGGGCCAGGCAAGCGCAGCGGCATCTCTGGTGATATCATTGGCAATCGCCACTACGCCGCGAGCGCATCTGCCCAGCACTCCACCAAACTACGCGCGCGATGCGTTGTGGGACAGGCTGCACAGCGCGCCCTGGGAGATGACGTCGGCGCGCGCTTCCCCAGCGTGTCCAATCAATCTCGACGTCATGTAGCGAGACGCAGCGCAGCTTCCATCCCCCTCCAGCTTTCTCACGAAAACCTTCGGCGTTCTTCTGAGCGCGCAGCCGCCGCGCCAGCGGCAAGCGAGGCCTGGGGCGCCCGCGCGATTGGGCCCACGACGCCGTCCAACGCTAGCTTCCGGATGCCCGCCGCTGTGCCCACTTCAACTCGGGGGCCCCTCTGCGGTTCGGTGGCTCCACGATTGCCTTCGCACCCTCCACGAAGCCGCGCGGCCCGATCCCCTCGCCGCCTCTGACCTGCAAGCTCCCGTAGACTGGCAGGCCTGACAGGCCCTTCAGCTCGATGGCCTCTGCGTCGTAGATGGCGCGCAGAGCAGTCGTCAGCGGCATCGGGCCCTCTGCGCCATCGACGCATTTCATGTCATAGGGAAGGTTGCGCGCTGCGGAACTCGGCGGCGACCCCTCCTTCGGGCCGAGCCTCTTGATGATGGAGCGCGAGGCGCGCAGTTCGCTTCGGCGAGCGGCGGCCTCGGCTCCGTCCGCCGTCGACGTCAGCGAGCGCCCGCGCTCACTGCGAACCGCCTCCTGGGCCGCCCGGCTGGCTCAAGTGAGCCCCGCAAGTGTCGGATTAGCCCGCCTCGGCGACCTGGGACAGGTTCCGCTGGGCTCTGCGCTTCTCCTCGATGAGTCTCCATGTCTCCGCCTCGAAGGTGGATTTGGTGAAGGTCCGCTGCCTGTTCGCACGGGTCGGTGCCGCAGCGTCGATGACGGCACCCTCCAGCTCATTGCAGAAATCGCTCGGCTTGGGCCATCGGCGGCCTGGTCCGCTAATGTCGTGCCAGCCATCGTTCAGGTTTGCGGCGTCCAATGCTTCTCGCAGCGCAGCCCTCAACTTCTCACCGCACCGACCTTGCAGACGTGCTGCAACGGATTCTTGCGAGGCGCCATGACACCTCTGGACTCTCTCGGGCACGATACTGCCAACATCTTCTTGGGCCCCAGGGCCACCACCTCTTTCGCTGTGTCAAACGAGCCTCCGATCGCTCAACATCTCGAGCCTGCCCTTGTGGAGCGACGATGGTGCGTTGCGCTGCTCCGCGTCGAGTCCAACGCGCGTTCGGCTGGCGAGGGCCGATGGCCCCTATGCCCCCCACGGCCCACGGACAAAACCCGCAATGGCCCCCAGTATATCCCATACCCCCCTTGCTCCCCTAACTAATACAAAGTCGATGGTATTCCGTCCCATTCCTGGCCCCTTCCACGTTCCGTTGACCCTGCCCCCTCTGCCCGCAGTGTTCAGCGCCTTGAGCTCGAACTCCTTCATAGTTTGAAACGTGGTGTGCCCGTTGGCGTCGATGGGTTTTGTCGTGCCCATGCAGCCCGCGTCCCCAGCTCACGGCAAGAACGGCGCCACCTGAGCGTTCGCGCCGAGCGTGCAGATTAGCTAGGTGCGGGATGGGATCCGACAGGGTGCCCTGCGGCACTGTTCCCGAAACTCCAGCCTCAACATCTCGTGTTCGTCCCTATGCTCAGTCTCGTTGATCCCTGCTCCTGGTCTGCTCGCCTCGTTGGTTAGACGTACACGTCGCGTTCGAGGTGGTCGCGCTCGTGGTGGTCGCGCTCGTGATGGTGATCTCTCTTCAACCGCAACCCTTGAAGTCTTCGTCCCATCAGAATGGGGATGCACTTCACTTATTTGTCCTGGTAATCACTCGTGTTGTAGACGATGGGGCAACCGTCACTTCTCGGTGAGGCTCTCGGGGTGGTTTGGATGCTAAAGCCCTCGGAGCGCCACGGCTTGTTAAGGTTATCCATATGAAACCTTCGACTGCAGAACCAGCCGCGCAACTCCAGCTTCCCTGACCATAATCATCAAGTCCTGCGTGATCCCAGCCTCCTTCAAAGACTCGGCGTTGATGCTCCATTCCTCTAATTCGGCGCTCCTCATCCGCTACCTCTTCTCATTCGCGAAGCGCCTGGCACGAGGGACAGATTGCGCCGCCTGCTGCATCATCTCGACGCTCTGGAACACAACGCGTGTCGCGAGCGCGGCGGCCGTGGTCGTGTAGCGCGCGCCGGGACACCAGCATACGCCAATCACCAGCGCGAGCCGCACCGCTCGCCGCAGCGCCCTCTTGTCCTTGCCCCATACAATCTGGCTCGCGCATCGGCATGGTGCCTACGGCGTCTGCTCCGCGCTCCAGCGGGGTCGAGCCCCCCCCCGCAACGCTCGCCTCATCAGCCGCCGCCGCGCGGCGCCATGACACGGGCAGGGCGGGGCCTTGCGACCCCGCGCGGCTTCGGAGGCCCCGCGACTTGAGCCGTCGAGGCCTGCAGCTTCTACGTACCTCCCTCGGTCTCCGCCAGCCTTCCGCCGACCTTCCGGCGGCGGGCCCCCCCCCGCTGTGCTTGCGCCTGCTTCCGCCGACCCTCCGCCGCCCCCCGCCGAGGAAGAGCTGCCGGCCTCCTTCGGGCCTCGAAGGCAGGGGCCTTTTTCTGGAGCGCGCCATCTGAGCACTCCAGATCGGGCCAGGACTCGCAGCAGGCAGGTTCACAGAGAGGGGAACTCTCACCGCCCCGACCTTGCAGACGTGCTCTGCCGCAGATTTCTGCCCGGAGCTCTGCCAGTGCAAAACGCCGAAACGGCAAGAGAAAAAACGATGTGCATTTCGCATGGCTGTTGTTTGAGGGAGTTTCTGTGGAACTCACGTCATCCTCACCCCCGGCGCGAAGAGCACGAGCCCAGAGCGGCCTCCGGCACCGTTTCCGGACGGATCCGCTGGATCCGCTGGATCCGGTGACGAATCCCAAACCGGCGCCCTCGCCTGAGACATCCTCACAAAACGGGCCCCGGGGGGGATGCCCAGAGGAGCCCAGAGCGGCCTCCGGCACCGTTTCCGGACGGATCCGCTGGATCCGCTGGATCCGGTGACGAATCCCAAACCGGCGCCCTCGCCTGAGACATCCTCACAAAACGGGCCCCGGGGGGGATGCCCAGAGGAGCCCAGAGCGGCCTCCGGCACCGTTTCCGGACGGATCCGCTGGATCCGCTGGATCCGGTGACGAATCCCAAACCGGCGCCCTCGCCTGAGACATCCTCACAAAACGGGCCCCGGGGGGGATGCCCAGAGGAGCCCAGAGCGGCCTCCGGCACCGTTTCCGGACGGATCCGCTGGATCCGCTGGATCCGCTGGATCCGCTGGATCCGGTGACGAATCCCAAACCGGCGCCCTCGCCTGAGACATCCTCACAAAACGGGCCCCGGGGGGGATGCCCAGAGGAGCCCAGAGCGGCCTCCGGCACCGTTTCCGGACGGATCCGCTGGATCCGCTGGATCCGGTGACGAATCCCAAACCGGCGCCCTCGCCTGAGACATCCTCACAAAACGGGCCCCGGGGGGGATGCCCAGAGGAGCCCAGAGCGGCCTCCGGCACCGTTTCCGGACGGATCCGCTGGATCCGCTGGATCCGGTGACGAATCCCAAACCGGCGCCCTCGCCTGAGACATCCTCACAAAACGGGCCCCGGGGGGGATGCCCAGAGGAGCCCAGAGCGGCCTCCGGCACCGTTTCCGGACGGATCCGCTGGATCCGCTGGATCCGGTGACGAATCCCAAACCGGCGCCCTCGCCTGAGACATCCTCACAAAACGGGCCCCGGGGGGGATGCCCAGAGGAGCCCAGAGCGGCCTCCGGCACCGTTTCCGGACGGATCCGCTGGATCCGCTGGATCCGGTGACGAATCCCAAACCGGCGCCCTCGCCTGAGACATCCTCACAAAACGGGCCCCGGGGGGGATGCCCAGAGGAGCCCAGAGCGGCCTCCGGCACCGTTTCCGGACGGATCCGCTGGATCCGCTGGATCCGCTGGATCCGGTGACGAATCCCAAACCGGCGCCCTCGCCTGAGACATCCTCACAAAACGGGCCCCGGGGGGGATGCCCAGAGGAGCCCAGAGCGGCCTCCGGCACCGTTTCCGGACGGATCCGCTGGATCCGCTGGATCCGGTGACGAATCCCAAACCGGCGCCCTCGCCTGAGACATCCTCACAAAACGGGCCCCGGGGGGGATGCCCAGAGGAGCCCAGAGCGGCCTCCGGCACCGTTTCCGGACGGATCCGCTGGATCCGCTGGATCCGGTGACGAATCCCAAACCGGCGCCCTCGCCTGAGACATCCTCACAAAACGGGCCCCGGGGGGGATGCCCAGAGGAGCCCAGAGCGGCCTCCGGCACCGTTTCCGGACGGATCCGCTGGATCCGCTGGATCCGCTGGATCCGGTGACGAATCCCAAACCGGCGCCCTCGCCTGAGACATCCTCACAAAACGGGCCCCGGGGGGGATGCCCAGAGGAGCCCAGAGCGGCCTCCGGCACCGTTTCCGGACGGATCCGCTGGATCCGCTGGATCCGGTGACGAATCCCAAACCGGCGCCCTCGCCTGAGACATCCTCACAAAACGGGCCCCGGGGGGGATGCCCAGAGGAGCCCAGAGCGGCCTCCGGCACCGTTTCCGGACGGACGACCTGACTGCATAACACGCCTGGATATGCCGACGGGGGCGAAGGAGGAGGAGGAGGAGGAGGAGGAGGAGGAGGAGGAGGAGGAGGAGGAGGAGGAGGAGGGAGGGGGCAGGCGAGGGAGCCCCGGCCCTGGGGGAGGGGCCCTGAGGGAGCCCTGATGGGCTTCCGGCACCATGGAGAGGTCCTGTGGGGCGGCCGCCCCTTCTTCTCTCGGTCGTTTCCCTCTCGCCCAGAAGCGCGCGCCCCTTCTTCTATATATACAGAAACTCCCGATCAACCGCAGAGCGGCGGATGTTCTCTAGAATTCATCCCCGGCCAGAAAAGAAATCGCACGCAACTCGCCTCGAAATCCGAAGCGAAGTTCAACAGGCCACTCCGGGCCCATCCCATCGTTCTCCGAACGACATCCGCTCTGCGATGCTGGCGCCACGAGAACTCCGTGCCGCGCTTGGGAGGTGGCCCTCGCGGCCCGGCGCGACGGAACGCCGGGGCTCAGCCTCCGTGGGCCCCCGCGGCGGGCACACGCGCCGCCGTGGCGCGGCCTCGGAGAGGAGCCCTCGGGCGGCGAGGCCGTTGCGACTGGCGCCGCAGGGGCGCCCACGATCCTGAGCACGCCAGGACTCCAGGCAAACAACTTCACAGGGAAGGGGAGGAGGAGGAGGAGGAGGAGGAGGAGGAGGAGGAGGGAGGAGGAGGAGAGGGGGAGGGGAGGAGGAGGGGAGGAGGGGGAAGGAGGGGAGGAGGGAGGGGGAGGGGGCAGCCCTACCACTCTCCAGAGACACCTAATTAACCCTCTGGCCAAGACATCGGGGGGGTCTGGGTCCTCGCCCCCCTCTTCAAGCGCGAGGAGAGAGTGAAGGCCGCGGAGGGGAAGGGAGAACACGAGAGCAGAAGAGCACCCCGACTCGAGCGACGAACACAGGACGCGGAGAAAGGGGAACACACGAGAGCAGAATAGCACCCCGACTCGAGCGACGAATACAGGGCGTGGAGAAAGGGGGAACACAAGAGCAGCTGAGCACCCCGATTCGAGCGACATCAGCAGACCACGTCACCGACCCCTGGCCGCGCACATCCTGAGCCCAGGATCGGTGCACAGGCCCCACGCAAGCCCGAATGCCCTCGATGACAACAGTTCGCACCTTGAAGGTCGAGTTCGAACATCCCCGGCCCGGGCCCACCTTGTGGCCCGCCTCGACGCCGAGCGGCCTCCCGCTCTTGACCGCGCGTGCCAAGCACAGTGCTGCGCCAGCGCAGTGGCGGAACTTTGCGCAGCCACACGGCTATCGGATCCAGCTGTCTCGAGAGCCCTGCGCGCCAACTGTCTACATCCCCGATGCAGCGACGACAGGCGTCCACGATGCGAAGTGAATGTAGCCACCCTCTGCTCTTTCCCCCCCTCCCGTTTGGGAGGGACCCCATGTGTACAGCAGATCGTTTGATCGGCCAAGAAGCTCGGCGTGTAGAAATCCCCAGCTGCCCAACCTGCTAGGGGGCCACATGCGAACCCTACCCATGCCCCCCACGATTTCTGGGGGGGAGGGGTAGGGTTCGCATGTGGCCTCCTACCAGCTGCCCAACCTGTGGGACGCTGGAGCGTCTCTCCACCGGACTCCTCCTGGCCGACCGAACGACGTAGCGTGCAGTTCGGCTTGGCGCGTGGTGGCGGCGGCCCTGGCGACACGCTACAGGGCAGGTTTTAATACATAGGATGTTTAAAATATAAGTTTTTGAATACATGATTAGTTTTTGAATAAATGTATGCATTAACACATCGTTGTTCTTAACACTAAATCCCTACATGCTTAACACATGATCCGCATGCGGAGCACGTATTAAAAACGGCACTGTATGCCCTGCGAGCAGATAGCGTCGTGTCGCTTCGCTCCGCTGGGCGGGAGGCTGGGAAAAGCTCCGGACGCTGGCGTTGGGTCGGGCGTGTCCCCCTACAGGCGGATCTTGGACGAGAAATAAAAAATATTCCAAAATTCCAAAAAGGCATGATCAAAACATCGTCTCCTGACTGTTCTTACTATTTTCGAATACTCCTCCTGCAGGGGGGCACGCCCGACTTCACGCTGGCGCCTGGTGTTTGGGAAGTGCATCGCGTGCCGCGCCGAGGCGTGGTGGCCACAACCCGCTGCGCGCGACACGCCCGGCCAAAGCCCCTGGCCGTAGGCACCGCATCTCCCCGCCGAACTCCTTCGCTCCCTGGCCGACACAACCACGTGGTGTCGATTTACATCGAGAACCTCCGATCGCTGCCCGGGCTTGGGGGGGGAAACGGCATCTTGGAATCGGCAA
The DNA here is from genome assembly GCA_963575745.1 of Prorocentrum cordatum. Taxonomy (NCBI): domain Eukaryota; class Dinophyceae; order Prorocentrales; family Prorocentraceae; genus Prorocentrum; species Prorocentrum cordatum. The sequence goes on from CAUYUJ010004258.1 coordinate 242,205, forward strand.
TACATTTAGGTCGGGCATGTCCCCCTACAGGGGGGACTTTCGACGGAAAAATATAACAAAAAAAAAGATGTCCAAACATGGTCAAGAAATAATCGAAACATCGACCCCAGACGATTTTCTGACTACTTTTGAATTCTCCTCCTGTAGAGGGACAGGTCCGACATAAGTCTACATCGAGAACCTCCGATCGCTGCCCAGGCTCGGTGGGGGAAACGTCAACTTGGAATCGGCGATGCATCGCCCAGGGATCCGCGATGGGCCCCCGATAGCACACCCGCACGGCCCTGGATGCGGTGCGTCATCGGGCTCCTCTCGACGATCAGCGGGCAGCCGGGGGGAGTCGATGCGTCCCGCCTCTGCGCACATCCCCCCCGGCGTTTACCTCCTGGCCTTCCCGCAGCCCCCAGAAAGTCCAAGAGCCGCGACGAGCCCATGCACTCCCCCCGAACCTTCCTCATATGGTGCATCTTCGGGGGGGCCTTACCTGTCCCGTCGCCCGGGAGAGGTGCCAGTTTGCCGGCATTAATGCTAATTTCGCCCATGCCCCCCCTCCCTGATGGGACTGTTTCCCACCACCATCACCATGAGTTAGATGAGGGGAAGCGTTAAAACGAGACGGTCCCAGCCAGGAATGCTCGAAGAACATCTTGTAGAAACCACACAAAGTTCTTATAACATTCTTTCGTAGGCCCAATTATAGGCGAGCCAGGACGCTTCGCCACTGCTCGACCCTCCCCCCCCGCGCCCGCGCCCGTGGGCCGGGGCCCCGGCGCGAGGCGCTGCGCTGCGAGCCGCTCTGCAGCGACGCGCTCCTGCGGGCCGAGCGCGGGCGCTCCGGGCGCGGCGCGGCGCCCCCGAAGGCGGAGGGCCCCCCCCCCTCTCGGGACCGTGCGGTGGCGCTCTCGACCAGAGCGCAAAAAAGGACCCCCATCTGAGCCTCTGGGAGGGGACCGCAGTCGGGAGGGCCGGGCGCATGAGGGGTGAGGATCTTTTTGCTCTGCAGCTCTATCGAAAAGAAGCCGCCCAGATGCAGTATCCCTCATGCGAAGGCGGGGACCCGAGTGAGGCCACGTCTCCACTGTGTGAGCGGGGTCAGGGGTTCTGTTATTCTCGATGAGCTCTCGGCCAGCGACACGGGCCCCCAAACCGCGCGCAGCGAGCCGAAAACCCACACTCATCATCGGCACCCCGACCAGCGAAGACAGTCCGCAAACGCACGCGAGGAAGGCATCGATCAGGGCAGGGCTGTTTCGTAAACGCCCAGGGCCGCTTGTACAGAAGAAGAAGAAGAAGAAGAGGAACAAAAACATAAACATAAACATAAACTGTTGACGCTCCGCGCGGATTTCCTGGATCCGCGCCAGGGTGGGGGCCCAACGCGGATCCAAGAGATGCGCGCGGAACGCCAACAGTTTATGCTCATATGTTGTTGTTGCTGCTGCTGTTGTTGCTGTTGCTGCTGCTGCCGCTGTTGTTGTTGTTGTTGTTGTTGTTGGTGTTGTTGTTGTTGTTGTCGTTGTTGTTGGTGTTGTTGTTGCTGTTGCTCTTGTTGTTGGTGGTGTTGTTGCCACGCGGCGCGGCCACTGCGCCGCTTGGGGGTCCCTGAGGGGGCTCGGCCCCCTCGCCTGCGAGGCGGCACCGCGGCGGCAGGGGTGCCTGCCCGCCGCCTTCCGCCTCCGGCGGGGGGGGGGGGGGGAGCAGCGCGGGGCCCGCCAGGGGGCCTCCCTCCCTCCCTCCCTCCCTCCCTCCCCCCTCCTCCTCCGCCTCCTCCTCCTCCTCCTCCTCCTCCTCCGCCTCCGCCTCCTCCTCCTCCTCCTCCTCCTCCCTCCTCCTTTTCCTCCTCCTCCTCCTCCTTCTCCTCCTCCTCCTCCTCCTCCTCCTCCTCCTCCTACGAATTAATTCCCCCAGCCATCTCCAGGGGAGCGTGTTTGATCAGGACTTCGAGGCCAACAAGGAGTCCCCAGAGACCCGAAAAGTGCAACAGGAAGAAAAACGCGAGACAAGAAACACGACCCCCGATCATCGAACCTCGATCCGCCAAGCCCCCGAAATCTCCAGCCCTCGAACCCTTGAACCTCGAACCCCTCGAGTCCTCGATCCATCCATCCCCTCGACCCTCGAGCCCTCGATCCCTCGAGCCCTCGATCATGGCCGGTCGAACCCTCGGTCCCGCGGCCCCTCGATCCTCGATCCGAGGCGAGGGGACGCCACGGGCCACCTCTCGCCTCGAGCCCTCGAGTCTCCAGGCCCTCGCACCTTCGACCCCTCGGGCCCTCGGGCCCTCGGCGTCGGCGGCGGCGGCAGCGACCACCACCACGACGCCGACGGCCACGACCATCGGCCAGCGGCGACGACGCCGAGGGTCACCGAGGGCCGCCGAGGGCCGCCGAAAGCCGCTGAGGGCCGCCGAGGGCCGCCGAGTGCCGCCGAGGGCCGCCCAAGGCCGCCGAGGGTCGCTGAGGGGAACGCGCGGCGGCGGGGGCCCCGAGGGGCGCCTCTCTCCCAGCCTCGCCTCCGGCGTGCCCGGCTCGCTGGCGGAGGGCGCGGCGGCCTGCGCCCACGGGCGGGGCACCTCCTCTCGGAGCGTCTCGTCGTCGCGCAGGGCTCAGAAGCTGACGCGAGCACCAGGGCAGACATCGCCGTGCTGCCAGAAAAAGAGGAAGGCCCTCCTCCTCCTCCTCCTTCTCCTCCTCCTCCTCCTTTTCCTCCTCCTCCTCCTCCTCCTCCTCCTCCTCCTCCTCCTCCTCTCCTCCTTCTCCTCCTCCTCCTCCTCCTCCTCCTCCTCCTCCTCCTCCTCCTCTTTCTCCTTTTCCTCCTCCTCCTCCTCCTCCTCCTCTTCCTCCTAATTGCGGAGGGCCTCGGCCACGAAAAGGTATCCCGTGCCACGCCTGAGGAGCGGCCCGAGGACGAAGCCCCCGCCGAAGCCCCAAAACGTCCTCAATTCACCGTCTTGACAGTATGGGGGTGTTCGTCCAAGGAGGATGATTCCGATTTCGGCGATAGTGGTGATACTCGGGTTCCTTGAGTAGCTGGAATACTTCCACCGCCACCAGAATCTGGTATATCCTCCCCCAGTGAAGACACCACCCTTGTTGGTGTTGATTACAAGTTTCCAGGCCTCCAACCTCAGTCTCCTCCTCGTCGTCCACGTCGTCCTCGTCGTCCTTTTCGTCGTCATCGTCGCCCTCTTCCACCCGACCTCCAGCACACTGAAACAAAAGGATGCGGAAGTTGTTCACAGGTTTCGGCCTCGGGTCTTGGGACACCCAGGAGGGTAATCGGGGCGTCTTGGGGGAGGCTCTTCGAGCCTCGAGCCCAAAGGAAGCCCTTAAAGGAACAACAGAAAATTGTACCTCCGCTGGCTTCCGCCAGCCTTCCGCCAGTTTCCGCCGAGGGCGAGGCTACGCCGTAGGCGAGGCCTTGCATGGAACACCCGGTACCCTCGTTTAGAGCTAAGAAAGTCATAAGCTAAGAAATAGACGTCACTCTAAGTGTGTTCTTAAATCGTATTCCAGGTCCAGATATACGAACATTCTACGATCCAAAAACCCTTAAGACGATGCCAAGTCCTGTCTACATGCTTGATGCACTTAAACGGAATCTGGAGTCCGTCAAACCTGGTGTTTGGCCTCAACAATTCTGATGGGTGCATTCAAGATAGAAAAAGCGCGTTATGTGGGCGCTTGGAGGGGGGGGGAACAAGACCCCCCCCCCTCCCCTTCTTTTCCTGTTTCCCTCTCCTCGGGCCGGTGCCTGCGTCGGCGGCGCCTGGCGGCGGCGGCGGGGACGACGATTTCCTTTTCTGGGCCGGCGCTGGCGCCTGCGGCGGCGGGCGGCGGCGGCGGGGAGCGTCGACGAGGACGACGGTGGTGGTGGTGGTGGTGGTGGTGGTGGTGGTGGTGGTGGTGGTGGTGTGGTGGTGTTGTGGTGGTGGTGGTGGTTGTGGTGGTGGTGGTGGTGGTGGTGGTGGTGGTGGTGTTGTTTGGTGGTGGTGTTGGTGGTGGTGGTGGGTGGTGGTGTTTGGTGGGTGTGGTGTGTGGTGGTGGTGGTGGTGGTGGTGGTGGTGGTGTGGTGGTGGTGGTGGTGGTGGTAGGTGGTGGTAGGTTGGGTGGTGTGGTGGTGGTGGTGGTGTGTGGTGTTTGGTTTGTGTGGTGTGGTGGGTTGCGGTGGTGGCGGTGGTTTGTGGAGGCGGTGCCGGTGCTGGTGGTGGCGTCGGCGGTGGTGGTGGTGGTTGTGGTGGTGGTGGGGTGGTGGTTTGTGGTGCTTGTGGGGTGTGCTGCTGGTAGTGGTGGTGGTTGTGGCGGTGGTGGTGGTGGTGTGGTAGATTGTGGTGGTGGTGGTGGTGGTGGTAGTGGTGGGTTTTTGTGGTTGTGGTGGTGATGAGTTGTGGTGGTGGTTGTGGTGGTGGCTGTGGTGGTGGTGGTGGTGGAGGTGGTGGTTGTGGTGGTTGTGCGGTGGGTTGGTGGTGGTGGTGGTGGTGGTGGTGGGTTGAGGCGGTGGTGGTGGTGGTAGTGGTGGTGGTGGTAGAGGTGGTAATCGTCGCTGCGTCCCCGCCGTCGCCGGCGCCAGCACCGGCGTTGCTGGCCGCCGCCAGCGCCGGCGCCAGCGCCGGCGCCAGGGGGGGGGTTCAACCTTCCCCCCCCACCTCGGCGCGCGCGTCGCCTGCCGGGGGGCCGACGCACACGGAGTGCGGGCACGCTTGGAGTCGATGGCCAAGATCTGGCGTGCTCCATCTACGGGGCATGAAAACGACCACACCCACTGCTTTTCTTTTGTTGCCGCCTTCTAGCCAGCAGAAACAAAGCAGTGGTTGTGGTCATTTTCGTTAAGCTCGGCACCAGGGAAATGACCACAAAAACCACTGCTTCTTTTTCGGCCGGCTGGAAGGCGGCGCAAACAAGAAGCAGTGGCTGTGGTCATTTTCCCGTCCCGCACAAGATCTGGCGTGCTCCATCATCGGGCCGATCATCGGAGGGAAACAGAGGGCGGGGTTGGGGCAAAGGTCAGGAGGCAACTACTGGGAGGCTTTCGTCGGAAGAATGAAGGAGGATGAAGCCCCATTGGGGAGCCGTTACGCAGGAATGGGCCTCGGACTAAGCAGGATTAAGCCAGAGTCAGCGGGAGCAAGCCGGAGCAAGCCGGATTAAGCGGGATTAAGCCGGATTAAGCGGGATTAAGCTGGATTTCGGACCAGGGCTAAATCAGAATTTGACCTCCCAGGAGTTGCATCCGAACGAAGGTGGGGTTGGAGGGACACTCGCTCCAAATGGCCTCTGGAAAAAGGAGGCGCGTATATAAAACGGGAGCATCCAGCCGGGCCCGTTCCCCAGCCCCAGCTTAGGGCAACCCTCCTTCTGCGAACCCCCGACATCAGTCTAGGCCTCTGGAGGCTGGGGACTCCCCCGAGGGGTGGCCACCCAACACCTCGAGCAGCACTGCACGCGGAAGCTTGCCTCTTGCCCCTGTTCGGCCTCCGAGAGCCCGAACCGGGACTCCAGGGAGTCCCCGTCTGAAGACATCATGGCATCGGATGCCGGTATGCCCGGGCTCGGCCTCCAGGGGGGCCACGAGAGCGAACCCACCCAGGGGCGAGAAGAGCCGGCCTCCCGTGCCGCTGCTCCCCGGGCCTCTCCCGGGGTGCGGTCTGAACTGAGTTCACGTAGAAGCGAAGCCAAGCGTGGCAAAGGTGGAAGGGAGGTGTCGGTAGCCGCTCAGGGCCGAGGGCGCGAGCAGAACCCACCAGCACTCCTGGGCGTGGGTGGCCTGAGGATGTCTTCCCTCCCTCTTCCCCAAACCCCTCTTTCCTTCGTTGAGGCCCCCTCCCCTCCCCGAGGTTTTTTGCTGGGTGGGGCGCGAGCGTCTAAGATGTAACCCAAGATAGCTCCAAGGGGGCCCCCGATGCTCCACAAAATGGCCTCCAAGATGGCTCAAGATAGCCGACGACAGTTCAAGACAGCTTCCGACATGCCTCCAAGAGGCCCCAAGAGGACCGCAAGACGGCTCCAAGTGCTCTCGGAGCCCCCTCGGGACGCCCCCAAGAGGCACCAATCCTGCAAAACCTGAGGAGTATCAATGATGGTTGCCGTCTCGCCCTTTTCGCTTCCGATTGGCTCTTGAGGCCTCAAGGTGGCCCAAGAGAGCCCCCAAGAGGGGTCAAGAGGCCCCCAAAACGGCCCCAAGAGTGCCCAAGATCGGCCCAAGAGCGCCCCAAGAAGCGATGTTGATAGCCCCAGGGGGCGGAGGCACATCGAGGACCACCCCTTGTTTGATCGATGGCCTCCAGGATGGCCCCAGGAGGCCCTGCAGGGCTGCCAAGAGGGCCCCAGGAGAGCTCCAAGAGTACCCCAGAGAGGGTACCAAGAGGGTCCCAAGACCTCCCAAAAGAACCCCAAGAGGACCCCAAGACCCTCCGCTCCAAGACGCGATTTGGGTGGCTCTGTCCTCGTTCCCGTTGTCCTCCTCCTCCTCCTCCTCGTCCTCCTCCTCCTCCTCCTCCTCCTCCTCCCTCCCTCCTCCTCCTCCTCCTCCTCCTCCTCCTCCTCCTCCTCCTCCTCCTCCTCTCCTCTTCTTATTATTATCATTATTACGATTGATATTACTATCATTATCAAATTGTTCGTATTACTTCTCGAGTACTATTCTTATTCACGTCAGTATCAGTATTATTCGTATGAATGCTATTATACTCAGTATTAATACTCTCATTATTATTCTTAATATTATTGGTATCACTATTATTAGTAGTATTCCTCCTCCTCCTCCTCCTCCTCCTCCTCCTCCTCCTCCTCCTCCTCCTCCTCATCCTCCTCCCTTCACACCCACACGGGCCCTGGCGATGGCCCGAAGAGGCCCTCCAAGGCCACCCGCTTCTCCCACAGATGTCTCTGTTCACCCTGGTTGCCCGCTTTGTTTCACTGTATGTGTCTCTTCGTCCCTTTTCCTGTCAGCTCTCATGGGCAGTGTTTCTGAACGGGCTGGTGGGGATACGCGAAACATGAAGATTTCGAACATCGTGAAGAATCACGACCTGAGCCCCAAGCCCAAACTTTCTGCCGAGTTTTTCTAGCCGGATCGATATGTGAGGTCCCCGGGGCCCGAAACTGGGCGAAAAAGCATGGTGCCAAAAAAGTGCAATACGAGGACCTCGAAGTCTTTTGTTCTTGTGAAACTCAGGCGAGGGGGGCGCTCGAGAGCTCCTTGGGGGCCCAAGGGCCGAAAAAGCCATTGGTGAAAGGCGCCTGGAGCCCGCCAAAGCTGCACGCGGCCACGGCGGCGGCGCCGACGGCGGCGGCGGCGCCGACGGCGGCGGCGGCCACGCTGAGGAAGATGAGAAGAGACAACTTGGCGGCACGCACAAGGGTGACTAGGGGGAGGGGGGGAAGGCTTCCTGGAAGGAGGCGGCCTCTTAAAAGGCGCGGGCCTTACATCTACAGGCACGGTCCGCGCCTGCTAAGAAGCAGCCGCCTTCCAGGAAGCCCTCCCCCCCCCCTCGCCCTACCCTTAGGTCGGGCATGCCCCCCTAAAGGCGGATCTTGGGCTAAAAATTGAACACACTCCAAGCACAGTTCAAAATATACAAAAATGCCAAAACCAAATCGTCCCCTACTCCTCCTGTAGAGGGACAGGCCCGACTTCACCCTACCCCCCCCCCCCTCTGCGCGTGGCTGAAGAACCACAAAAAACTGCGCTCAGAAAAAACCGCCCCCGGGCGCCCCCCGTGGGCCGCGCGCCCCCCGACCCCCCCTCCGCGGTGATGACCTGCGCTCTCGGCGTCAGCGCCCGAGTGCCGCACGCAGGCCACCGTCGCTGGCAAGGCCAGGGGGGGGGGCGCCAGGGGCGCCCTCCCCCTGCGCCGCGGCTGCGGCTGTCTCCCCTCCGCCCACGAGATGCTTAGAGACCTCCTAGGTGGGGTCCGGGTAGAATCGGGGAGACGTAAGACTCGGGTACGGGGGACTCGGGTTGGCCTGACGGGGGCCATCATAAAAATGATGAGACCCAATCTGAAATTTGACGCGGGCTCCCGCTGCAGACATCCAACGAAAACGGAACCGTCAAAATCCAGGACGCGCTCGTCAAAAGTTGGCAAACCCGAGTTCCGGCTTACTCGAGTCTTACGTTTCCCCGATAAAAGGGGTCGGAGGATTGCACCGCATTGCCAGTGCATCGGCGATGCATCGGCGATGCATCGGTGACGTCGGCGATGCATCGGCGCCATCGGCATGAAGAAACTCGGGCTCCGCATCGAGCCGCCTCGCCGAGGCATCGGCGACGCGAACCGAGCCTCCGACCCCATCTACTCCGACCCCATTTGGAAGGCCTAGAATTACGCAGATGATAAGGCTAGCTCAGTCCACGGCTGTACAAAATCCGGCGCGTCCTGCTGGCAGCGCGGTGACGAGTCTCCACATGGGCCCTCGGATCCGAACGCGCCGCAAACGCATCGCGACTGCCACCGCTTGCTGCGTTAGGCCTCCGGACGCCGCTTCCAGCCCCGGGAATGTCAAAAACCAACTCGGGATTTATGTTGCTCCCATCGTACTTAAGGACCACATCCCAGAAATCATTTCGAGCACCCGGAAAAGTGTCGAAACGGTGTCGAAACAGTGTCGGGCGAGCGAATCCCAGGGCCTGACACGCAAAAACCATCGAGTTTCGGTACTTTTTTCGGGTGCTCGAAATTCTCTGGCGATCAAGGCTAAAGTAGGTTAGAACATCATAACTCGGGATGAGAAGCCGGTCACTGGGAAAGTCGAAAAACAACTTGGGAAAGCTGTTGGTCGTCCCCATGGCGCCCGGCAGCGCGCCCAATCGCGCGCAGAGCGAACAGACTGCGTCTCCCTCACGTGGCGCTGTTGGGCGCTCCATGGCCGCTCTAAGGGGGCGATTTGAAGGCTACTGGGCGCTGCTGGGCGCTGTGGGGAGCTACTGGGTTTTGGACGCCCGACATGGGTACCGACAAAAATGGGTACGATGCCCAACAACACATGCTGCCCCAAACCACCAGCGGCCGCTGTTGGGCAGGCGGCCGCTTGTCTCAAATGGACACAGGCCGCGGCGGCGCGGACAGCGAGTCCTGTTCAAAATGAACAGGAACTGCTGCTGGGCATTGTACCCATTCTTTCCGTGCCCACCTCGTTCGTGCCGATGGGTGCTATTGAGCGCCACCTGCCGGTACAGCTCCGCCCGAGACGAGCCGAGGCCTCCGTGGCAGCTCCACGGGGTGGGCCCCCAGAGGCCTCGACCCCCGAAGGCCAGCTGTGCATCCCGAGTCGGTGCTCGACGGCCTCGAGGCCCCGTGAGGGCTCCCAGAGTCCGAATACATACATACATACATACATACATACATACATACATACATACATACATACATACATACATACATACATACATACATACATACACACATACATGCATGCATACATACATACATACATACATACATACATACATACACACATACATACATACATACATACATACATACATACAGACACACATACATACATACATACATACATACATACATACATGCATACATACATACATACATACATACATACATACATACATACACACAGACATACATACATACATACATACATACATACATACATACATACATACATACATACATACAAACATACACACATACACACATACATGCATACATACATACATACATACATACATACATACATGCATACATACATACATACATACATACACACAGACATACATACATACATACATGTGTACCTATTGTTTGGAACCCAACAAAACCCGTCGTGCGATTGTTCACGGCGCGAGGGGGTCCGTGAGCGGGACGAGAGCCCCACGGGCCCACTTCGCGAGAGGGCTTTCCGACGGCCGCCGCGGCTCGCGCCTGCCGAGTGGCGTGGCGCCGGGTCTCGCGCTGCCCCGTGTGAGCGACGAAAACACAAGGTTCTTACAGTCATCGGCCTGACCTCATGTACGATAAATAAGGAACGAAGCCCCTTTTTCCCAAGGAGTACCGCATAAGGAACGATAAAAAGTGCATAGAGCATAAGGAACGATAGCAAAACGCATGCAAGCCTAAGGAACGACCGAGCCCATGTTGAAAAGTAAGTGTTCCTTATTCAAGCCGCTCACTGTACGCGAGATGGCGTAGGGACCTTACGAGGTGGCTTACGCGGTTCGCCAGCGCGGCACGCCACATTGGAGACACGAGCGCTCACGCGCGACCTGACGCGGGCAGCTTATACGCGCCACTGTCGGCGCAGACGAAGCCGCTCTTTTGCGTCGCTCATGTGAGTCTTCTGCCTCTTATCAGGGGTAACGATAGGGGAGACTGGCATTGGGGAGGACACATTGACCTGGAATCAATGGTGCATCGCCAATACGTCGGAGGCATGCCCCCGATAGCGAGTCCGTACATTCCTGGGCTGGGTGGGCCATCGGGCCCTATCGACGATGAATGGGCGATTGGGGGTCGATGCATCCCCCCCTATGCCAATCCCCGCTATCGATGCCACCGATCTTGGCGGCTCTGGGGGCCGTCCACGTCAGATGAGCCACGAAAAGAGACGGGGCTTATTCCAGATCCCTTATTAATCGTCCCCCGGGTCTGGTTTCCTCAAGCGCCTTTTTTGTAACTGGGGGGGGTCGGGTTTATTAGGGCGCTGTCTTCGGATCGGAGCTTTGGAGTACAGTCGTGGCGTTGACCTAAGGAACCCCAAATGAGGAACGGGGCCCCTTTCTCCCATAAGTTGAACTTCGATTTCCCATGGAAAACCTCGGGAAAACAGAAGGCAGACTGTAGAACAATCAAGGAACACCGAGCCTTGGATGCTCGTTCTGGGGACCTTCCTGGAGCCACTCGCTCCACTCGTGCGTCGAAGCTGCGTCGAACGTCAGTCGAGTTGGGTCGACCCTGAGTCGAACATGAGTCGAACCTGAGTCGAACCTGAGTCGAACCTGAGTCGAACTTGAGTCGAACTGGAGTCGAACTGGGGTCGAACAGATCCGTTAGGTGGGCTCCAGGAAGGTCCCCGAAACGAGCATCGAACGAGCCCCGCCCCAACGAAAAAAGGTTCCTTCTGCAGGGCCCCGGGCTGCACGCAGGATGGCACAGCGACCTCACGCCGCGGCTGGCGCGGGCCGTCCGCGCGGCCCGCCCCGCGCGGAGACGAGGGGCTCTTGCGCGCGGCCATACTCGGGTCGGGCGAAAGGGGGGATACTCAAAAATAGTGAAAACATAATCTGGGGACGATTTTTGAGTATAGTAGTTCTGATTATCCTTTATGTTTCGTCCACAATCCCCCTGAAGGAGGACAGGCCCGACTCAACCTTACCCGGGGTCCTGGCTATACCCGAAGATCGGGTCGGGCGAAAGGGGGGGATAGCAAAGGGGGGCGTGAGAATCAGCTCACGTAGCTGATTTTCCCGGCGCCTCCTGGCGCCGGAGGCGGCCATGTATCGAGGAATGAGCTCCTCGGTGAGGCCGAAACCAGCTGCATGCAGCAAATTTCGTTACCCCCCCGCTCCCAATCCCCCCCTTTCGTCCGGCCCGACATACGCAGGAAGCCCACGCGCGAACGTCCGCGCAACTGGACCCTTTGTTCTTCGTCGCTCAAGCCGGGCTGGATCAGACGGCGTCAGAGCATCGCGCGGCAAGGTAAAACGACGCGAAGATCGGGACAAAATCGGATCGGGATAACTCGAAATCTCTGAGAATCGGCGGGTTTGGAGGATGTATTGAGCGCCGCGGCCGCTCCAGAGCGTTCCGGAACGCTCTAAGAGCGCTCCGGAACGCTCTGGAGCGATTTATCCCGATCCTAGCCCTGTTTTACAAGGTCGTGCCGTGACGACCCGAGCGCTCTGGTTCCTGCCTGCCCGCTCCTCACTCCAGGCGTGCACGGCCCCAGATCACACGGCCGACGCCGCGCTTTCCTCGCGGCGTCGGCCCCCCCCCCTGCCCCGGGGCCGGTGTTTCATCCCGAGGCGTCTTGTGACGGCCCCGAGGCCCCGTGAGGGCCCCCAGGGGCCGAGGGGGAGGAGGAGGAGGAGGAGGAGGAGGAGGAGGAGGAGGAGGAGGAGGAGGAGGAGGAGGAGGACAATGGCGAGACACTTCCCGTCGTGGGTCGCTCGAGACCTGGAACGATCGCGGCTTCCCGACAGCGCAGAAGCTTCCGCAGCGGCCGACGCTCGGCCGCCGGCGGCGGCCGCACCTCGACCGCCCGCGAGCGGGGACCGCCGCCGCGGTCCGACACGACACATACGCATATCGCCGATGCTCGACTCTGCACGCAAGAGGGGTCCTGGGCAAGAGTGACCTGTGGTCGGAGCATTTTCTGAGGGTGGAAGGCCCAGTGTGAAATCCATATGGGCTCTTGCGCCTCGGAAACCAGTCCGTCTCGTGAGTCGCCCCGTGCAGATTCAAGCCCCGAAAATCCGTCGAAACGGCATGTCAGCATGCACCCTGTGCCCTCCATCCAAAGAACATGCTCGGGTGGTGCGCGGCGTCACGGGGGGACGCGGGGTGGCCACAGCCAGGCGCGCAAGCCGCTGCTGTCGCGTCGCCTTGGGCGAGCGGGGGGCCCCATCGGGCCCGCACCAGAGGTCACTCCAGCGAAGGGCCACTTCTGACGTCTGATCGGGTCGTGCTGGCGATGCGTCGGCCTGGGCGCCAGGCCGCGCCGCAACGCCCATGCATCGGCGACGCGTCGCCATCCTCTGACCCCTCCTGTTCCAGCATGACCTGGGGGGGCTCTGGATCTCCGCGGCTCACTAGGGAACCTTGCTCTCGATGGGCGTGATCGTCTTGCCCTTCACGATTGAGCCCCATCCGATGAGCCGCCAGTGCTTGTCGATTCGGCGGCTCAGAGCGACCTTGTCGCCCTCCTGGGTGCACACTGCATTCGTCAGCACGATCTTGGAAGGACAAGTAACACCAAGGACGCCAACCAAGCCCCCGAACAGCACCCATTCCGCCCCTCCCTCCACCCGCCTTTTTGCCTTCTCCTAACCCCTGTTCACCCCTTCCCCCTTTCACGCTTCCCCCCCTGCTCCCCCCTGCCACCCGCACCTCCTTTAACGACTACACAATATGAATACAACTCTCCCCTCTCCCCTGATGATGTCTGAAAGATATCCAGCCCATCTCTGCGTATTGATTGTTCTCGGGCCATGGGTTTTCGCCTGGGTTGTTGTCCAAATGTTGCTCCCGCTGAAGCGCTGGCCCCATTTCTGCGCCTCTGGTTGTTCCAAATCATGCTCCCACTGCAGCGCGGGCGTTTTCGGTCCTTCCAATTGGACCCCAAAATCTAAAAAATGCCCCCCCCCCCCGAAAAAAAACAGCGGAAGTGATTACACATTCGGTGTCGATTCGTTGAATTTTAGGTCGCGGAAGCCCCCAACGTGGGCGTCGTCGCTTGCATGAAGTATCAATCGGGAGCCCCGCTTCTGCTTGACCAGACGAGGTTGAAAGCAGAGCCAGCGGGTGCTCTCCATCAGCCCTTCCTTGTGTGAAGCTTTTCGGGGAGCCCAAAGAGCTAGACATGGAGCCACGACTCCAAACCGGCCCAGACCTCTCGAAGACTATCAACTTACCCTCCAAGGAACCCAGCGCCATGCCATGACATGCTGTACGGTGTTGTGTTCTGCGCCGCTGTGCGATGCCATGCTTTGCGTTGCAATGTTTTGTGATGCAATGCTTCACAACGCAATGCCACGCCATGCTATGGCATGCTACGCTCGTCCGTGATCTTCAACGCCATGACATGCCGTGCTCTACATGCATCGCGTACCCTCTCGCGATCATTGCTCTGCTCGACGTCCGACGGTGCGAATAGATCGGATATCTACGCCACAATAAAGGATGGGAGGCAGGGAAAGGACGTCAGATATGACGCGAGCGCACCTAGCTTGCCTGTCCCCCCTCTCCCTGTCCCCCCCCCCCCCACCCAGCTCCAACCTTGCCCACGTCGTCATCCCCAATGCTCACGATCCTGCCGCCCGCAGCCAGGGAGCCGATGTTCACCATGAGAATTTCCCCCTTCTTCAGCTTCGACACCTTGCCAGCCTTGGAGTCCCCCTCCGTCTTAACGCCGAGCAGGCGGCGGAGGAGGTAATACTTGACCTCGATCTCAATGTAGATGTCGGGCAGCTTGCCGGGGTGCCCCATGACCTGGCCCAGCATGCGGTCGCCGCGTGTCTCGGTGGGATCTATCTTGGTCCCAACGCCAATGAGACCTCCCGGAACTGCAAACTGAAGCGAGTTGGCCTCGGCTGCTAAAGAGATGATCCGAGAGCGGATCGGCTTGCACGTGGTGTTACCGCTGGCATCCTTGCTCGTAGTTCCAGGCCTGATCTCGATCTCGTCGCCGACCTTCAGCACACCCTTAATGATGGACCCGCCACAGACGCCGCCCTTCAGCTTGTTCACCTCCTCCCCGGGCTTGTTCACGTCGAAAGACCGAATGATGATCATGTGTGGGCTGGAGAGAAAGTCCCTGGGAGGGATTGGTACCTGCGTGCACAGGTACTCGCACACAATCTCGATGTTATACTTCAGGACGGCGCTGAGAGGGATGATGGGGGAGCTGTCCGCGGCCGTCCCCGCCACGAACTTCTTGATTTCCTCGTACTGCGCCTGCGCCTGCTGCTCCTTGATTAGCTCGACCTTGTTCTGGAGAATGATGATGTGCTTCAGGCGCATGATCTCTACCGCTGCCAGGTGCTCCGATGTCTGCGGCTGCGGGCACGACTCATTCCCGGCGATCAGCAACAGCGCAGCATCCATCACGGCAGCACCATTGAGCATTGTTGCCATGAGAATGTCGTGCCCAGGGCAGTCCACGAAAGACACGTGCCTCTCGAGCCTCCAGTTGCCGCCCTCCTCGTCGGGAACGACGTCGGGCGTCTTGCTGCCAAAGGAGCAGTAGTTGGCGGGCCGGTCCAGATCTGCCCGGTCGTTCTTGTAGATCTTCGCGTTGGCGTAGCCCAGCTTGATCGTGATGTTGCGCTCCTTCTCCTGGGGAGACCAAAAGATGCGGGTACCGCTACTCCCCGGACCTCTCCCAGGGTGCGTTCTGAGCAGGATTTCGAGGCGAAGCCAGCGGTAGCGACGAGGGCCGCCCAGGAGGCCCAGAAAGGGGAAAACGGAGGAGAGGTACTCCAAATCCCTTCTTAATCGTCCCACGGGACCGGTTTTTTTTGGCGCCTTTGTAATTGGGGGGGTCCGGTTTATTAGGGCGAGTTCGTTGGATTGGAGCTTCGGGATCCGGTTTGTTAAGGCGCCCCGTCGAAGAGGGGGGTCCGGAATACTAGGTCGCATTTGGAGGGGGTCCGTTTTTTTAGGGGGGGGGTCGATTATTAAGGGATTTGGAATAGCGATATGGGCAATCACCTTTTTATCCTCCGATCGCCTGCTTGAAGCGGATCGTGTTGGACCCGCTCAGAGCACGGACCACGGTGGACTTACCGTGCGCCACGTGGCCGATCGTGCCGACGTTCATCGTGGCCTGGCGACTGATCACCTCGGGCGACAGCGGCGTCAGCTTGGTGATGTCCAGCTTGGACAGATCCTGCACGGCCAGGCCGTCGTCCTCCTCCTCCTCCTCTCGAAGAAGGGAGAAACAAAAAACGCCATACAGTGGAGGCCCGTGCCAAGAAACACGCTGCTTGCCTCCAGGATGCCCTTGGCTTCGGGTTTCAATGGTTTGCTGGGCTATGGGGAGCGCGCTGCTCCCACGCCAAAATTCGAAGGACGGCCTGGGGTCTCAGGGTTGGGTTTCTTGTGGAAGGTTTCTTGTGGTCGGTCCTCAACTGTAAACAAAACGTTTTGACGCTCCGCGCGGATTTCTGGGATCTGGCCTCCTAGACCCCCTCCCTGGCGCGCGGAGCGCGCCGAGGGGCGGCGCCGGGAGGCGCCGCCTGGGGGTGACCCAGCGCGGATCCTCCCGGAAATCCGCGAGGAGCGCCAAGAGTCGTTGTCTCTGTTATGGCGCCTTTTTGTTTCTCTTCTTCGGTCCTGCTCGTCCGCCTCGTTCTTGTCCTCCGGGTCCGCCATCGCGACCTCCGACCTATCTACGGCCGGGCTCTGCCGCGCTGCCCGCGAGAAGCCCCGTCCCCACGCCGCCCTGCGCCCCAACGGCTGAGGGGCGACGGCGCCAGCGAGGCGAGGGCGATACGAACGACCTCTTGTAACTGCACCTGGCCTTAGGTTTCGGACGCCCGAAATGGGTACGGAAAGAATGGGTACAATGCCCAACAACAAATGTTGTCCCAAACCAACAGCGGCCGCTGTTGGGCAGGCGGCCCTCTGTCTCGAATGGACACAGGCCGCAGCGGAGCGGACAGCGAGTCCTGTTCAAAATGAACAGGAACTGCTGTTGGGCATTGTACCCATTATTTCCGTACCGATTTCAGGCGTCCAGATAGGTCGGGCGTGCCCTCCTACAGGCGGATTTGGACGGAAGCCAAAAAAGAACACTCACAAAACATTCAAAAATCGTCAGGAATACTCCTAAAAAACTGGATTCTGTTTTGCATAGTTCTGAACGCTCACCCCCACAGGAGAACAATACACAGCAAAAGCAGATCGACTCTTGAAGTAGGAAGGCGCTTGAATGCGGGACGGGAAAATGACCACAGCCACTGCTTCTTGTTTGCGCCGCCTTCCAGCCGGTCGAAAAAGAAGCAGTGGTTGTGGTCATGTCCCTCATGCCGAGCTGAACGAAAATGACCCCAACCACTGCTTTGCTTCTGCTGGCTCGAAGGCGGCAACAAAAGAAGAGCAGTGGCCGTGGTCGTTTTCACGACCCGTATTGACTGGCCATCGCTCGGACGTCCATTCCCTGTGTTTTTTGTTGGTTTCGCGCGTTGCTTTTTCGCCACATGATCAAGGATGTTCCTCGATGGTCCTCGCCGAAGGAAATAGGCACACGTCCGAGCCATGCCAAGTTGACGCAGGCTGAGCGATCCTCGTCCTCCTCCTCCTCCTCCTCCTCCTCCCCCTCCTCCTCCTCCTCCTCCTCCTCCTCCTCCTCCTCCTCCTCCTCCTGCTCCCCCTCCCCCTTAGTGACGCAGGCTGGGGGCCGGGAACGCAGAACTGCCAACTCTCGGTGGCCGGCGCGTGCACACGGCAAGCCGCGGCGCGGGCACGCCGCCGCTCTGGCTCGGGCCCTGCCTCGGCCTCCTCGAAGGGCTTCCTGTCCTCGCGCGCCTCGGGCGGGGGGAGCTCTCCTCCTC
>CAUYUJ010004258.1:264436-314436 GCA_963575745.1 Prorocentrum cordatum
ATGGGAGGAGGGGGGGCCGAACAGATCAGAGCGACGGACGGAGGGCGAGGAGCAGACCAGGAGCACGGGGCAGATGATTTTGCCGCAGGCTCACGGTCACGTGATGACGGTGGGCAAGGCCTCGAAGGTGGAGTCGGAGCCGCCGCCAAAGGACCGCTCGAGACCGAGGTAGCACAGGCAGCCGCTCCCAGCGACGGACAAGGCCTCGGAGGAGAAGACGGAGCCGCTGTCAACGGAGCCCTCGCGACCAATGATCCACTGGAAGCCGCCAACTGCGACGAGCAAGGCCTCGAAGAAAAGGACGGAGCCGCTATCAAAGGTCCACGCGTAGTCAATGATCCACTGGAAGCCGCAATCTGCGAAGCACAGGGAGTGCCAGCTGTGCCCAGATCCACGCCCACGTGGCTCCCAGACGCCGTTTCGAGCACATCAGTAGCAAAACGGTGTGGCGACATGGAACGCCCGCTCCACATAGGAGACGGACGATTCGGGTCCTGACCAACATCACAGGCATCGGAGTCCGACGGGATCGTAGCAATGGCTGTGGAGACGGTGTCCGAGTCGCTGTCCGAGGAAGATACCGCCGGCGTAAGTCGGGGCGACGACACCGAAGAGGAAGACGAAGAAGAGCTGCGAATGAGGTAGTCCCGTCGGCCAAGTTGCTCGCGGTCGACCTCCGAGCACTTCAGCGGCGACGCGAGCTGCATCGCACGAACACCAGCGAGAGCACAGCTACGCAGCAAGCACGGGGACAGCGGCCACACGGGCGCCAGCCTCGCTTCGTTGTACATGTTGCACGCGGCAGCCATCGCAGAGTAGGTGGCCAGCGAAGGTGCAGATAAACCCCATCTGTCCATCCACGGCAACGGTTTCGGTCTCGCTAGTGCTTGCCGCAGGGCACGGTGCATGACAGGGCACCTCGCGTAGTGCCTCAGCGAGTCGAGCTTGCCCAAACATCCGAATACGCAGTGCTTCTGGCCGTCGGGTGAGATGATTCGGGCCGAGGTCATCCAACCATCAGACCACGTGCGCAGGACGGCCATAGCCCATGAGCACGGGCAGCGGGCGAGGACGCTCTTGCACTCGTCCCAGTCGATGTTCGAAAGGAGGCCCGCAGATCTGCCAGCGAACTTCCTCAGGCGGGCCAAGAAGAGGTCGGTGATGGGCCTGTTCAGCATCGCGTAGGCCCGCAGCGCATCGTGAGCAGCTCTCTGAGGACGAGGTCGAGGACGGTCGTCCGCTCGAAGTTCAGCCAGCGCAGCGTCAGCAGCACGTGCACCAAAGGCGGCCAACGGGCCAGGCGGAGGGGTGCCAGCTGCGGCCAGAGCCAGATTCTCCACGAAGGCGGGGGCCAACCAGAAGGACGGGCACGGCTTGCCAGTCGCCAGCATGGACAAGGTGGCGTCGGTCGGGGCGGAGCGCACGTGGTTCCGCATCTGTTGGAGGAGCACGTCCCAGCCCGGGAAAGTGTGCACAGCAGCACGCGTGATGGTGGCGACGGCCAGGTGCCCCCACCGCGCGCAGCGCGGGCCGCCCCACTGCGCGATCTGCGCCCAGAAGTCGAGAGCGAAGGTGCCGAGCGGGATGCGGAACACCTGTGCGAGCGTCGCCAGCTCAGGTTGTAGCACTGCTGTCGGCGGCCAGCAAAATTGGGCCACGTAGGATATGGTCGTAACGGCACGTGCATTGTATAGTGTAGCGGAAAGGCTGGCGGGAGTGGTTCCCCGTCCTATGGCTTGGGCCCTCAGACGCAATTTGGCGACGGGATCGATCCAGCAAGTAGACGGAACGACAGCGGGACCTAGCCAGAGGCCCAGGTAGAGCAACTTCGGAGCCACCTCGAACGAGCTCCACTCGGGGACCACACGGGAGACCCAGTAGGAGACTGTGGCCGAGAGCTCGGGCGAGAACCTGTCAGACAACGGGACAATCTTGCATTTCGAGACCTTCAGGGCGAGGTTGGCCAAGTCCGAGGCCATCTGCATAACACGATACACATGTACTAGGTGCCGCATGGCCAATAAAGTGCCCCCAATGTCATCAGCACAGGCCCGAACCAGGCCAAGACCACGGGAAGCCAAGTCAATCAAGAAGACAGCCGTACCTAACGCATAAAGAGTGCCCGATAAGGCACAACCCTGGATGATGCCTTTGGATCCAGAAGATGTGAACTAGCGTGCCTAGGTGCGAGACGACCCCTTCCACCGACGCATAGAGGAACGTGACGAAGGACACGAAGGCATCAGGCAGCTTGAGGGCCCTAAGGGAGAGGATGAGGAAGTCCTGATTCAGAGACGGGAAGGCTTGGCCGAAGTCCAGGGAGTACAATAAAGGTATATCAGCAGAACCGCGAGGGACGACCGACATCTGGCGACTCGAAACGTCGAGCTCGAGGATGTTGTTGCCGAAATACCTACCGGGTATAAATCCACGCTGGCACGGCGGGGCGAGGGCCTCCAAGGCAGGACGGATCGCACGGTTGACGGTGGAGGAGATGAGCTTCAGGTCACAGTTCCTAAGGCCCAAGACTCTAACCTTGTCGGGGGAGCGAGAGCAGCTGCCATCGCGGAGCTCCAAGTCCGTGACATTTTTGGGCAGAAAAATCTGGATCGCGTCGCTAGTGTTCGCAAAGAGTTCTTGGCCACTGAGCACCCAACCAAGGGCGCCCCACAAGATGTCGGCACCCCACGAAGACACAGCCCACGCAGCGTATGGCAGAGCATCAGGACCAGGAGCAGAGTGCTGGGCAGACCGTATTGCTCGACGTAGCATATTTTTCGACGGCGGCGGCAGGTGTAGATCGGCAGGAAGGTCAGGAGCGAGGCGACGAAGGTAGGGAGCAGCAGCAGCAGCGTCCCACGGCTTTTTCTGGAAGACAGGGGCCCAGTGTTCCGTGGGCACTCGCAGGCGGTCCGAGGGCTCACTGACCGTAGAGCCATCTGGCGCGAGAACAGCTGAGAGCGAGATCCTGCGATTGAGAGGGGACCACAGACGAGCGCGCCGCTCAAGAGCACGAACCTGGGCACGAACCTGGACGCGGTCACCTTCACGCCGTCTGCGCTCTTCAAGTTCTGTCTTCGCGGTCTCGGCAGCCTCAGTCTGGACCTGGTCGACCCAGGCCTGGAAGGACGGCGGGTGGCGGAGCTCGACCTTCCCGCTGGCAATCGAGATCATGTCAATGGCCAGGGGATGGGAGCCCTGGAGCCTGGCAGCCATACGCAGGTCTTGCCTCCAGACAACTCGGGCCAGAGCACGAGCAAGCAGCAGGCAGGTGTGCGGGTGGCGCGGCCTGTCCCGAAAGAGGGTGTCCCTGGTCTCCGCGGCCGAAATCTTCAAAAGCTCCTTGTACTTTTCTAACTTGAACGGGGGCGACATGGAGTCCCACGGAACATCAGAACACAGCCCTTCCAGACGCCTCTTGAAACCTGGCTCCGAGAACAGGTGTTTGGGCATGGGGCGAGACTCCACAGGTCGAGGTGGGCGGGAGGCAAGCGAGACAACAACAGCAGCATGGTCAGAGAGCTTTTTGTCGAAGACAGCCGCCGGTGTGTCGAGCGTGCCGATCTGGACATACAGCTGGCAGATCTGCCAGCCCGTGAGCGAGCAGAAGACGCGGTCGATCGTCGCGCACGAGTCGTTGAACTTCTCGTAGTGCGTAGGGTCCTCGCACGCAATCTCGGTCAGGAGGGCGAGAGCCTGGCGCCACTTGGGAGCCTGCGCGTGGTGGCACTTCGACTGCTTGCGCACTGCCGCCGAAGGGGCAGCGAGCGCCAGAGCCTCATGCGTGGCAAAATTGAAGTCCCCGAGGACAAAGGTGGTGTACATGTCGGGGTCGTCAGCAGCCGCGCGCTGCGATACTCGCATCGCGGCAGCCACTTCACGAACTTGCTGGGCGGACAGATCATGATTGTGAACGTTGAAGATGTCGAGCGTGCGGCAGTCATCCCGCACACGGACTAGCATCGCTCGGCCTGGCGCCAAGACAGTTGAGGATGTCGTCGGCAAGGTGGGCCCTTGACGAGCCAGCGGCGGAAGAACCACAGCGACTCCACCACGCCGATGCCCGTCATCCGCGTCTGTGATGAAGCTGGAGTGGATCGTGAGGCCCGACGCGATCGAGTTGAAGAACGAGACGAGCTGGAAGTGGTCCTGGTGCACCTCCTGCAGCGCGATGACCGTGGAGAGGGGACGTAGACGGAGAACGTACTTCCTCTTCAGAATGGCCTTGTCCCCGCCAGCCTGTAGAAGTGCACGAGAGTTCCAGGTAGCTATCCGAAACGGTGACGCCGCGGACCCAGGCGGCGGCGCAGGAAGTTGAAATAGCCCAGCAGCGCTAAAGGCACCACTGGCTAGGGTCGGTCGGGTGCGTGAGCTCCTTGACCGCATTGCGGAGGGTGTCGATGGCCATGGCATGCTTGGCGAGCTGCGTCGAGTCCCAGTAGATTTTGGGCGGGGTGTCGCCGTGGAAGACGTCGACGTGCATGATCTTGTCCCAGCCGATCGAGAGGACGCCGTGCTCGCGGTCGGAGTAGAAGCGCTTGCCAGGGTACTGCAGCTCCACAATCGCTCTGGCCTTGCGTAGAGTGACCTCGGTCTTGATACGTTTGGGCGACTTGTCGGGGCCCAGGTGCAAACGGCAGCGCTCGGCACCAGGGGGGTCGACCCAGAACTCCTTCCAGCCGTCGGCGCCCTTGAGGAGCGACGTGGCCTTGTTGGCGCGGCGCGACGCAATGGTGGTCGAGCCCGTGAAGCAAATCTCGAACCTCCTGGCAGGAGACTCGCCTTTCTGCTTGATCTCGCACTGTTCGTCCTCAAAGCCAATCTCGCCGAGCCACGGGCGCAGCGAAGAGACCACTGAGGCCAAGGTAGTAGGGCGCTGTGACACAGCAACAACAATCGCGGTGTCCTCCTCGCGGTCGAAGGACGTGGGAGCAGCGAGCTGCTTCCTGGGAGTCTGCTCGGCGATGGCCATCTGGCGACGGAGTTCGGCAAGCTGGCCGTGAAGATCATGAATGGACTTGTCGTGGGCGTCAGCACGGCCCTCAAGCGCGGAGAGGCTGCGCTTCTGCTCGTCGAGCTGAGCCTGCAGGCGCCTGTTGAGGGAGTCGAGCCTGGGCGCGATCGCCGTCTGGACCTGGCCCTCGATGGCGCTGGACTGCTTGGCCACCTCGCTCTGCATGGAGGACAGCATCTTAAGTAACGTGTTGTGGTTGGACGTGACGGTCTTGGCGACAGACTCGGACACCTCGGTGGTGATGGTGTCCCGCATGGTGGCGAAGTCCTCTCTGCACAATTGCCGAAGAAAGTCACCATCGTCTTCATCATCATCCAGAAGAGAAGCAACAGGAGCATCGCCGTCGGCCGACGCGAGGGCTTGCCGCTTGCGCTGCACGAAACGGCCCGCACCCTTGCCCTTGCCAGTGCGCTCGCTGTCGGGGAAGGTGGCCACGGATTCGAACTCGGCAAGAATCTGGCGCTCCTGGGTACTGGCAGGCCCAGCTGGGACCGCATCTGCCATCAGAAGCACAGAAAACGTAAGTGTCCGCCAGCCTTTGACAGCTGGATGGCCCTGGAAGAGGGGCTGCCTCACTCAAAACGGGCCTGTCCCGATCTTGAGCCAAAATGGCAACGGAGGAGGAGGAGGAGGAGGAGGCGGAGGCGGAGGCGGAGGAGGAGGAGGAGGAGGAGGGGAGAGGAGATGGAGGAAGAGGCTAAAGGAGGAGAAGGAGAGGAGAGAGGAGAGAGTGAGGAGGGAGAGAGGAGGAGGAGGGGACGGAGGGAGGAGGAGGAGGAGGAGGGAGGAGGAGAGAAGGAGGAGGCGGAGGAGGGAGGAGGAGTTAGGAGAGGAGGAGGAGGAGGAGGGAACAGGAGGAGGAGGAGGAGGCAGGAGGGGAGGAGGAGGAGGAGGAGGCGGAGGCGGAGGCGAGGAGGAGGAGAGGAAGAGGAGGAAGAGGAGGAGAAGGAGGCAGGAGAGGAGGAGAGGAGAGACGAGGAGAGGAGGAGGAGGAGGGGAGGAGGAGGAGGAGGAGGAGGAGGAGGAGGAGAGGAGGAGGAGGAGGAGGAGGAGGAGAGGAGGAGGAGGAGGAGGAGGAGGAGGGGGAGGAGAGAGGAGAGAGGACGGGTCGCCTAAGCCCTTCGGAGAAACCCATCACTTGGCGCCCAGGCCTTCTTCAGGACTCTCTTGGCCCCCTTTTTCTGGAGACTCTCTGCTATCGTTGGATGTCCTTGGCTCGTCCCGGGGCCTTCCTTCGAACCTCCTCGGGGCGTCTTTCGGGGCCAATGAGGCGCTCCCAGAGCTATCTGAAGGAGAAAGGCGTGATACCACAAGGTGAGCCCATTGTTGATTCGGCGTTTCGACATTGGGCGGAAGGGGGGGAGGGGGGTCTGGCTCCGGACCTCTGCTTAGCGCGGCTGTTTGGAACAGTGCGTCCATTATGAGGGAGGCTCCACCTGCTCGAAATAGTCGCCAAAAGCAGCCAAGATCTACTCCAGGGGGGGGCAGAGGGGGGGGTGCGAGGGCCCGCGTCGATCGGCAAAACAACGAATAAGAAAATATCACAAAAGGCTGAGAAGGCGCAGGCGTTTCTCCGAGTTGGGCTATCTTGGACCTCTCAGGGTCTCCCTTGAGGCATCTTGCAATCTCTCGGGGGGGCCGTCTTGGAATCGCCTTAGAGCGTCTAGGGGGCATCCTGGGCCGCTTCTGCCAACTCCGGAACCATCTTGGGAGCCTCTTGGAGCTGAACATAGCCCACACACACACACACACAAAAAAAAAGAGAGAAAATAATCAACACAAAAAAACGGGGGGCACACAGGGGGGCGAGGGGGATGATTAGGCCGCCTGGGACGTCTTCGGGCTGTCTCGGGACTCTTCGGGTGGGCCTCGTTGGCCTTCTTGCGGGCATCCTCGGGCGTGGCCCTCTTGGGCCGAGCTCTCGGGCCGTCTTGTGGCCCTGCCGTCTTGGGGGTCTCTCGGGGCCTTCCTGGAACTCTCTTGGCGACCCCTTGGGTCGTCCCGGGGCCCTCTTGGCCCGCTCTGGGCCCCAACATTGGCGCCAGCCGTGGGGCGACATTGGAGCCCTCTTGGCCTGCACCGGAGCATCTGCAGACCGAGAAGGCGACGATGCTGAAGCCCAGAAACCCCGGAAGAGGTTGGCCTCTCAGGGGCCTCGTGGAAGCTCTCTTGGGCCGCTCTGGAGCGTCTCGGGAGCCTCCAGGGCAGACTCGAAACCTCGCTGGATATGTGTTTAGGTCAGCCATGCGCAGGGGTGACGCCCTGCGAGGGTGACCCTCGGGGCGCGGCTTGCCGATCATTGGTGGCCAGCCTGGCGGGCCCCAGGGGCGTGGGGGTGGGTGGTCCCGGTCCCGGGTCAGAATGGTGCCCACCCTCTGTCCTGGCGGAGGAGGAGGAGGCGGAGGAGGAGGAGGAGGAGGAGGAGGAGGAGGAGGAGGAAGTCGAGAAGGAGGAGGAGGGAGGGGAGGAGGAGGAAGAGGCAGGAGGAGGCGGAGGAGGAGGAGGAGGAGAGGTGGGGTGGGGGGGGGGGGCGGGGCGCGTTCGAAATGCTGCCCCCCCCAGGGGTCAAGGCGGGTCCTGGGCGGGGGGAGGGGTCGCAAGCGGGGGTCCCCGGGGGGGGGGTCCCGCCCTTCCGGGGCGGGCGGCTAACAGCCGCCGCTAAGGCCTTCGCAAGAATCTTCGCAAGAAGGGGCCTCCAGCGTCAGCACTGCAAACAGCGCAAACAGCCTCAGCACAGCGCGACGAGCCTCAGCAGCACCACTAGAGCGGAAGGCAGGTGAAGCCAATTGCAAACAGGGTGGAGCTCCTCCTCCTCCTCCTCCTCCTCCTCCTCTCTCTCTCCTCCTCCTCCTCCTCCTCCTCCTCTTCGTCCTACTCCTCCTCCTCCTCGTCCTACTCCTCCTCGTCCTCCTCCTGCTTCCCCCGTCCAACTTAAGATGGTGATGGTGGAAAACAGGCCCATCAGCCGCAGCGAAGAGGGAACCTCCCAGCCATCTGGGCAGGGCCCATCACACAGGCAGCCCCACTGGGGCTGCAGTAAGAAGGCGGCGGGGGCCCTCAGCCACCTCAAGGGATATATCAGACGTGCTGCAGCGGATGTTTGCGTGGATTTCTGCCAATGCAAAATCCCGAAACGGCGAGTGAAAAACGAAGTGAGTTTCGCGTGGATGTTCGTTTGTCATCTTCCCTGGCCAAAAAGATCCAAACGACATTCACCTCGAAATCCGTAACGGGACACTCCCGGCCCATCCTATCGTTTTGCGAACGAACTCCGCTCTGCGATATTGGCGCCATGAGATCTGGGGCGCAGCCTGCTCCGGGAAGAGCCGGAAGTCGTTGCAGAAGCGCAGGAACCCGGTCAGCGTCATGTGCGTGGTCTCCCCCATCACCTGCCGCCCCGTGTGGCCCCCCCGCGCGGAACCTGCAGCGCACTGGTCCTCCCGGGTCGCGCGGCACCACGGGTGCACCGCCGGAAGCTGTGGGCCGAGCTCTCGGCGAATCGGTCCCTCTCCTCCGACGACGACGCAGCGTTTTCGAGACGCGGCCCCCCAGGATCTAGACCTCTTCCCAAGGACCGGCTTTTCGTCCTGGAGTTGATTAGAACACGGCTTGCGCGAAGCCAGCCTTCTCCTCCCGCTGTCTCTTCCCCATGCCCCCCGACCAACTGCTTCCTGTCCTATCGCGCTCACACTGGGGGGCTGCCACCTGCGTGCGCAGCTGCCGCGACTGGAGGTCCGACGGAGCGTTGTCCCAGGCACATCTTGACACACCCTCGCAAATCAACGGGGGGCTGTCCCCTGCGCAACTGTCGCGACTTTCGCAGGCTCCTGGAAGGTCCGACGAAGCGGTGTCCCAGGCACATCTGGACGCACCCTCGCGACTACCTGGGAGGGCTGCCGGCTGCGCAACTGTCGCCACTTTCGCTGGCTCCTGGGAAGTCGAACGGAGTGGTGTCGTACGCGCGATAAAACTTATCCTCGCAGAGCTATTCGAAAACAGCCACCTGCGCAACTGTCGCCACTTCCGTGCGCCCCTGAGAGGTCCAGCGGAGTAGTGTCCCACGCGCATTCCGACTAGAGCTCGTGGCTCACTGGGGGACTGCAGCTTGCGCAGCTGTCGCCACGTTCGTGGGCTCCCAAGAAGTCGAGCGGAGTGGCGTCCTACGCTCATCCACACAAGACCTCAGGATGTTGATGAATTTCGCTTCTCGAGGGCCCTGGGCAGAGCAGTGTCAAAGTCGTTTGGGGCCAGCCTGGGACCTACTGGGTCGTCTTCGGGGCCTGTATGGCCATTTCCGGCGCCTCCTGGAACCCTGTGGAACAATCTTGAAGGCTTCTGGGTGCTCCTCCCCCCAGCGCGCCCGAGATCAAGCCAGATCCGCTTTGTATGTGGGTAAGTACCTATTGTGTCAGCACGGCTATAGTGTCATGCGTGCGCGCTTCGCGCGCGCTCAGGTTCTAGCATGCTCTAGCTGAAATCTAAGTGTGTTCGGCATCGGAGGACATATATTGTCACACGGATCGTGCCCCTCAGGGAGCTCCACCTGCTGCTACAAAGATAGGCTTGGTTTAGCATCCCTCCGCCGATGTCGGCACACCCCTTACAGGGATCGCGCCACACAGGGAGCTCCACCTACGTCCCCAGAGACAAGGTTCGCATTGTAGTACGTCCCTCAGGCGGATCGTGCCCCGCAGGCATCTGCAATTGTGGTACCAGAGGCACGCTTCATAGCGTCGCCCAGCTCACTTCGGCACACCCCTCACACGGATCGTGGCCCGCAACAAATTCCACGGACGGCACCAGAGACAAGGTTCGCATCCCGCATCCCGCCCCCCGCCTACTTCGGCACACCTCTCAAACAGATCGTGGCCCGCAGAGATTCCCACCGACGGACCCAGAGGCAGAGTCCGCACTACGCCCCCCCATCTGGCCATTGCGACACACCCCATCACGCGGATCCGCACACCCGTCACGCGAATCAGGCCCCAGAAGAAGCTCCACCTATGGCACAAATGGGCAGCTTCGCTTGGCGTCCCCCCTCCCATCTCGGAACACACGGAGGCCCAGCCCAGCCTGGGCCTGGGACAGTCTGGAGATAGTCCCCAGGACATTGAACTCACTGGACAAACTGTGTTTTGCAACACTGCTGTTTAAACGTAAGCGTTTTGGAGGTATCGTGGGGGTAGTTGTTGGTGCCTCTTGGGGGGCGTCTTGGAGGCATCGTGGAGGCCTCTCGGGGTCATATTGAACGTAATGTTTGGGCCTCTTGGGGGCTTCCCAGGGGCCTCTTTGGTAGCTTTTGAAAGCCTCTTGGGACCTTTGGGGGCCTATTGGGGCCTCCTGGGAGCCGCTTTGGGTCAAGACTCGAAACTTGAACTTGGTTTTCCTCTTATGGGACCCCTCTTGGGCCTGTCCTGGGGCTCTCTTGGGCCTGTCCTGGGGCTCTCTTGGGCCGTCTTGGGCCCATCTTGGCCGTCTTGTGCCCTTCTTGGGCCGTCCTGGAGCTCTCGTGGGAGCATCCTGAACCGCCGTGGGAGCCCCTTGGGCCGTCTTGGACATGCTGAGAATGTTCGTTGTCCTAAGGGAGTGGGGCGATTAGGGCCTCTGTGGAGGCCGTCCCAGGAGGTCCCTTGCGAGCATCTTGTTGCTCCCGGCTAGAATATGGGACTGTCGCGTTGTCATATGGGGCCGTCTTGGAGCTCTCGTGGGGCGCTCTCGGGGGACTTGAGGGCCAGTCGCAAACTATCTTGGGTGGTCTTGGAAGATTATCTGGCTTTCTGGGACCTCCCGGAGGGGCCCCGAGAGGTCCCCGGGCAGAAGGGGCACCGAAATACAAGGGAAGGGCTGGCCCAGGGGCCCTGGGCCCGGGAGCTCCCTTATATGTATGTGTATGCTCGTGTGCAAGGGCATGCGGCCAAGTCTACGGGCACGACACACATAGGTACTGCAAGGCCACCCGAGGCCCGCCCCTCGGAGGCTATGCCGGAGCATCGAGCTGGCTTTGCGAGATCCTGCACGCAGAAGGTGGAGGCCCCCCATCGCAGAGATCGCCAACTAAGGAAAAACGTACCCTGCGAAATGCTTAAGAAATCATGGGTTAAGAAGCTCATAGTCTCAGAAATTGGATAAAACCCAGAACTTCTATCAACATTCGGGAGCGGCCAAGAGGGGGGTGTCCAAGAGGGGGGGGTGCAAATCATGACCGGCGGCATGTGCGCGGCCCAGCGGGGGGGCCAGGGACGTAATGAAATAAGAAGAGGCGCCATGAAATCTGGGGAAATATCATGGCCCGCGCCATGATATCCACCCCCCCTAGTCATCACCCCCCTCTTTTCCGCTCCCGAAACATCTTGGGATTTACACTGAAAAGTTAAGAATCATCAAGACTCTGGACGAAAAAACTTAAGTTTTCCTAAGCATCGCCTAGGGGGTGTACAGCGAGGCTGCCTCCCCAAAACTCCCACCGCCGACCTGTCGCGGAGCACGCGAGCAGCGGCCCCTGCAGCCCGACGCGAAAGGAAGGGGCCCCAGGACACACACACAAATAGATACACACAAGTAAAAATACTCCCCATATGTTTTCCCATGTTTTCTGGGTTTTTGTCTCCCCCCCCACTTCCCAGAGTTTCCCCTATTTTCCTGGGAGTCGTCGATTTTTTTGTGTCTGTGTGTCTCTTTCCCTCCTGAGCGAAGGGGGCAGCGAGGGGCTCGCCGGGCCCCGCGGGCAGAGCGACGGGAGAGCGGAGGGCGCCATCGGGGCGGAGCGTCGCCGGGGTACTCTGCGACGACGACGACGGCGACGGCGACGACGGGCGACAACGACGCCGACGACGACGCCGGCGACGACGACGACGACGACGGCGACAACGACGCCGACGCCGACAACGACGACGACGACGGCGAGCGTCGCCGGAGTATCGCAGTATGCGGTGAACATCGTGGTGAAGAGGTCGCCGAACTCGGACACGAAGTGCATGACCTGGCCGATCGGAAGCCCGCGGCGCGGCACGGTCCCGCTGGAAGGCAGGGAGGCGATGCGGCAAAAAGGATAAACGGTTGCAGAGCGTCGACGCGGGCTCGCCTTCTGGCCGCGTGCAAACCTTTTTTTGGGGGGGGATGGGATAAAATCATGAGACCACGGGGGCTGGAGGCAGCAACGATGGCAGAGGAGAGGCAGGAGCGCTGGCCAGTGAACAGCAACGTGAAAGGCACGAGACAAGCGCACATGCTCCCTAACCCAAGGTAAACCATGTTGCAAAAAAAGTTGGCCTTCTTAAACGCGGTGCCCAGTTTCCTTACACTACGTGTCTTCCTATTCCTGCGTTCGCGAAGCCCTCCAACACAAACCGATGTATTGAATGCGTCGCAGGCCCACACGACGCGGCTTCCTCGAGTGGATATCACCTTCAATACTCAAGACGCAGGCGCCTGATACACTTTAGTTGTGTTTCATAAAGATGCATCCGACGAGAGGGTGCTGAAGAGTCGCGAGTTTCAATGGTGAGTGCTGGAATACATACTGGCATGCTGAGAGTGGTGCTGAAACCAAAGAGAAGATGCTGAGAAACGTCGCGCGCAACGAAATACACGCTGAAACGGTTTGTTTCTGCTGGTGCGGGGCAAGCTTCGCGTAACGGGGCCTCGAGACCCTCCCCCTCGTCCTCCATCCCCCACCCCCCACCCATCCTCGTCCTCCCCCTCCCTCCTCCTCCTCCTCCTCCTCGTCCTCCTCCTCCTCCTCCTCCTCCTCCTCCTCCTCCTCCTCCTCCTCCTCCTCTTCCTCCTCCTTATCCTCCTCTTCCTCCTCCTCCTCCTCCTCCTCCTCCCTCCTCCCTCCTCCTCTTTCCTCCTCCTCCTCCCCCATCTCCTCCTCCTCCTCCCTCCTCCTCCTCCTCCTCCTCCTCTCCTACTCCTCCTCCTCCTCCTCTCCTCCCCTCCCCTCCCCTCCCCTCCACAATTACTCAATATGAAAATACTCCCCCTCTTCCCCTGATGGCGTCCGGGTGATGGCCGCGCACCCTCCGCGTACTGTTTTTTTACACACAGGATTCCCGGGAAATCCCGGGAAACGACTCTCGCTGAGGCGCCGGCGTCATTTTTTCCCAAAATGCTGCTCTCGTTGAGGCGCCGGGCTCATTTCTGCTCCCGAATCGTTCCGAATTGCGTTCCCGCTGCAGCGTGGGCCTCATTTTCGGATCGGTGTTTGGCCTCCGTCGTTCAGGATGGCGTTCTCGCCCCAGCGCGGGCCTTCTTCTCGCGCGCCCATCCGCCCGCCACCACCGCGCCGCACCGCACCACCACCACCACCACCACCACCACCCAGCACCAGCACCAGCACCAAGTACCAACACCACACCAGCACCACCAGCACCAGGCACAAGCTCCAGGCACCACCGCACCACCACACCACCATCCACCACCACCACCACCACACACCACTACACACCACACACCCACAACGACAACCCGCACACACGCGACGATCTGTAACGCACGGCACCACCACCCACTACGCACGCGCGCGCGGAGCCACAGGTCCGCTACGACACGCGTCCGCGGATAGAGAAAATCAGCGCCATGGTAAGGGATGGGAGGGAGGGGTAGGACGTCAGATATGACGCGAGCGCACCTAGCTTGTTCCACCCCCTCCCCCCCTCCTCCTCATCACCCTGCTCCTCATCACCCTCCCCCACACCCTCCTCGTCGCTCCTCGTTCCCTTCCCTCACCCTTCCCTCCACCTCCGCCTCGTCGACGACGAGGTAGACGACAACCACAACGACAACGACGACGGCGGTGGCGACGACGGCGGCAGCGACGGCGACGGCGACGGCGGCGACGGCGGCGGCGGCGACGACGAGCGACGACGACGAGCGACGACGACGACGACGACGACGACGACGACGACGACGACGACGACGGCGACGACGGGGCGCGAGCCACGGCCGGGCGCCTCGGGCTCCAGCATCTGGCTCATGAGCAGCTCCCCCTTGCGCCGCGCGCGGGGGGGGGGCTGCCCCCGGGCAGGGCGAGGAAGCCCCCCGCGGGCCCCGGGGCGATCGGGAGATTGCCGGGAAGTCCTCCTCCTCCTCCTCCTCCTCCTCCTCCCCCTCCTCCGCCTCCTCCTCCTCCTCCTCCTCCTCCTCCTCCTCCTCCTCCTCATCCCCTTCCTCCCCTCTCTCTCCTCCTCCTCCTCCCCTCCCCCGCTCGCCTCCTCCTACTCTCCCCTCTCCTCCTCCTTCCTCCTCTTCCTCCTCCTCCTCCTCATCCTCCTCGTCCTCCTCCTCACTATCCTCCTCTCCTCCCGCCCCCCTCCTCCTCCTCCTCCTCCTCCCTCTCCCCTCCTCCTCCTCCTCCTCCTCCTCCTCTCCTCCTCCTCATCCTCCTCCTCCTCCTCCCCTCCTCCTCTCGTCCTCCCCCTCTCCTCCCTCCTCCTCTCCTCTCCGCCTCCTCCTCCTCCTCCTCCTCCTCCTACTCCTCTCCTCCTCTCTCCTCCTCCCCCTCCTCCTCCTCCCTCCTCCTCATCTCCTCCTCCTCCTCCTCCTCCTCCCTCCTCCTCCTCCTCCTCCTTCCTCCTCCTCCTCCTCCTCCT
Organism: Prorocentrum cordatum; assembly: GCA_963575745.1. Classification (NCBI taxonomy): domain Eukaryota; class Dinophyceae; order Prorocentrales; family Prorocentraceae; genus Prorocentrum; species Prorocentrum cordatum. The sequence continues at coordinate 279,041 of CAUYUJ010004258.1, forward strand.
CTCCCCTCCCTCCTCCTCCTCCTCCTCCTCCTCCTCCCCCTCCCCTCCCTCCTCTCCTCCTCCTCCTCCACCTCCTACTCTCCTCCTCCTCCTCATCCTCCTCCTCCTCCTCATCCTTCTCCTCCTCCTCCTCCTTTTGGCGGTAACCTACGAGGATGGACCCCAGGAGGGTCCAGAGAGCTTGGCTTCAAGGGCTTTGATCTGCCTGAGGAGGGTGGGGCCCTCAGAAATACAGCATGCTTACAACCAACCCGTATCAGAAGGACGCACGATCCGGACGCACGGTAGGCCATGTCGACACTCTGCGGGCGGGGCGCGGCCAGACGGGCCGAAGGGGCAAGGACGCACAGGCAGCCTTTGAAAGTTGCTCATCCTTACTATGTGGGTTGACTGTACTGGCGAGGATGAGCCCCAGGAGGGTCCAGAGGACTTGGTTTGGAGGGCTTTGATGTAAGGAGGGTCGGGCCCTCAGAGACACAGCACGCTTACCCCCAGATTTGCACCACCGCGTTTGATGTACTCCATGCCCTTGCGGGCCCACCGTCTTCCCTTATCAAAACGGACCCCCTGAAAGTCCCAGCCATCTCCCCTGGGCCTGGGGCCAGCTTTCCATCCCCAGCCGTGTTTTGTTTCATGGACCTGGCGCCCAGAGATTTTCGTTTATTCTAATTCGCGCCAAGCTACGAGCAGCCTCTTGATGACGAGTGTGGGCCGCTCACACGTGACCTGGGGGCGGAGTACTCTCCATGTGGGCGACGAATGCCGCGCACCTCTTGTACACTTGTGTGCCAGTCCTCTACTGCATTCTCCACCGTCGAGGCGCAACCTGCGAAAAACCCTATCTGACCGTTTGTCAACCCCCTCCTAGAGGGCAAAAAATCCACCCCCATAATAAACACCCCGACACGCGACGCCGTTTACTAAACGCCCCCACTGAAGGAATCGAACAAGGCAGGGCTGTTTAGTAAACGCCCAAGGCCGTTTAGTAAACGCTAATTGTCCGGACTGGGTGGGTTTTCCTCCCTGGACCCCAGGATTCCCAATATTTGTTCATACATCCTGGTTTTTCGCCTTCCCCGCCAGTTCCCATGTTTTCCCATATTTTCCTGGGGATCGACGATGAATTGTGTCTGTGTGTCGTTTCCCATCTGGAGCTGATCCCTCCCTCTGTTTTTACTGGTGCCTGGGCCTCCAACTAGGTGTGAACCCTAGGCCCACCCCCCACGATTTCTGACGGGGAGTCGGGGTTCATTTCGCTTGGGAGCTCCCGAACGAAGTGACCCCCCCCCCTTAAAAATCGTGGGGGGTGGTGGTAGGGTTCAAATGTGGTCACCGATCCAACGTCTTGAAAGAACTCCAAGCGGGGGATTTACGCCGTCCCAGTTCCAGGCCGGACCGAAACACCTCGGGGCGATCCTCTGGGGCCCGCGTGTCGAAAGAAACTTCAAAAAGACACGGCGTGGGAGGAGTTGGTCCGGGGGCCGTCCGCGGTGACAGCCGCACGCACCGAAAGCCGACCACACAGACCTCGAGACCGAAACCGGCAGGCTGCAAGCAGCCCAGACGGGCGCCGCGGCGCGGCAACGGCACAACCGACGGAAGGTCCGAGAGCGGGCTGGAGGCACGCGGCACAAGAGCTGGCCGAAGCGAACCGACCGAACGCACCCGACCAGACCGCGGGCACCCTCTGGCCCCCCCTCGCGCGCTCGCGCTGCGCCGACCTCCTCTGGCGCGTGCACCGCGTGGGCGGAGCCCCCGCCGGGCCCCCGGCACCGCCACGGTGTGCCCACACTGCTGGCCGCTGCCGCGGCGCTGGCGGCGGCGACGGCGCCGCCGGCAGCGGCGGCGGCGGCGGCTGCGCCGACGGCGGCGGCCGGCGCCAACGCTGGCGGCGACGGCGGCGACCTCGGCGGCGGCGCCCGCCGCCAGGGGCCTTCAGCACCGCGAAGGTGTGCCCGTAGAGCTGGTTGCCACGGGCCTCCGGCGGCGGCTCCTGCGCTCCGCCGCGCGGGGGGGGCGGGCGGCGCCTCCTCGCCGCGGGCGCTCGGCGCCGCTCGAGGCGCCGCCGAGGGCCCCTCGGGGCGTGGGTCTGCGGCTGCCGCCTGCCCGCGCGCCGCGCCGCAGGGCACAGGGCGGGGAGGGGGTGGGGGCGCCGCGGTCTCTCTGGGCTCGCTGGGGACAGCGGCCTACTACCCAGAGCAGACGCTCGGGGGGGGCGGGGGGGGGGGGGACGGAGGGGCCACCCGCGGTGGAGGGGCACCGCCGATATTGGTGTTGGTGTCAGGTCAGCCTCTAAGCCTTCGCAGGGTGGAGGCGGGGAGGGGGAGGGGAGGGGGGGAGGGGATGGAGGATGGGGCGCCATGGTCGGCAGCACGTCTCAGTCCTTTGGTGAGCCGTCGGTGAGGTGCACTCGAAGCACGCCAGATGGGGAAGGAGGGAGGAGCGGGCGGAGAGGAGGAGGAGGGAGGAGGAGGGAGGCGGGAGAAGGGAGGAGAGGAGGAGGAGGAGGGCGAGGAGGAGGAGGAGAGGAGGAGGAGAGGAGAGGGAGGAGGCTGGAGTCGACGAGAGCAGAACTGAAAGAGGATAGTGAGGGGGAGGAGGAGGAGCGAGGAGAGGAGTGAGGAGGAGGTCCGAGGAGGGAGCGTAGGTTTTTGTGGAGGAGTGAGAGGAGGCATGAGAGGCATGGGGAGAGCGAGAGGGAAAGAGGAAGGGAGAGATAAGGGAGGAGGAGGAGGAGGAGGAGGAGGAGGAGGAGGAGGAGGAGGAGGAGGAGCCCTGACAGACTCTTGCGCCTTCAGTTCGGCAGGTCGGCAGCAGGAGCCGAAGGAAAAGAAAGAACGATGGTGGCGGGCGGGGGACGGGGAGCGGAGGGGGGCCGCGGGGCGGGGAAGGAGGACGAGAACCAAAAGGAAGAATGGGAGGGGGAGGGGGAGGAGAAGAAGGAGGAGGAGGAGGAGGAGGAGGAGGGGGAGGAGGAGTAGGAGGGGGAGGAGGAGGGGGCGGGGGGGGTTGGGGGAGAAGGGAGGGAGGGGAGGGGGCGCGGAGGCCGGAGCGGGGAATGGAGAGGAGGAGGAGGAGGTGAAGGTACGAGGACGAGCACGAGGAGGAGGAGGAGGAGGAGGAGGAGGAGGAGGAGGAGGAGAAGTAGGTGTGGGCGTGAGTTTAAGACAGGCTCCGCCCTGTTAACGCCCAATAGTGTCTATATGTGTCCCTCGTAGCGCCTATTGGCGCCTATTCGTGTCGTTTAGCGCCTATCAATGTCTACTGGCGCCTGTTTGGGGCCTCCACGCATGACTAGTAATACATGCAGGTTGCCGTGGAAGACAGCAGCTCATGCTCCTTAGAAGACACTCACGCGTAACACACCTAATATCAAGCAATTGGTTGACAAGCCTGGGGCCAGGACGCGGCCACAAGAGGCCGAGCATGTGGAAAAGATTGCGTCGCGGCTTGTGTTGCGACGCTCGGATCGGAAGGTCTCCATCCTCGTCCTCATCCTCGTCCGCATCCTCTTCCTCATCATCAGCCTCATCATCATCAACAGCAGCATCATCAGCATCATCAGCATCATCATCATCATCATCAGCAGCAGCATCGTCATCAACATAACCATCATTAGCAGCAGCAGCAGCAGCATCTGCAGCATGATCATGATCATCATCTTCATCATCATCATCATCATCATCATCATCGTCATCATCACCACCACCACCACCACCACCACCGTCATCAGCATCATCATCATCATCAGCAGCAGCAGCAGCATCGTCATCATCATTAGCAGCAGCATCAGCAGCAGCATCATCATCGCCGTCAGCAGCATCAGCATCAGCAGCATCAGCAGCAAGGCGGTTTTTCTTTCTCACCAGCATGTGGTGTTGGGTCCTCGCTTGAAAGAAACAGCGCCCCTCGTCTCCATCCTTCCCGCTGCCCTCCCCCTCTTCCCTCCTCATCGTTCATCACCATCCTGTGGTATTGGGTTCTCGTTTTGAAGAGACAGCGCCCCGCGTTCCCCCTCCTTCTCCTCCTCCTCGCCCCTCCTCCCCATCGTCCAATCCTTGCCTCTGCCATCCGCGCCGTGCAGCGTTTCGTGGCCCCATGGGAAGCTCCACCGAAGGCCCCAATGGCCTGTGATCACATGCGTCCGCGCCCGAAAATACAGCGCTTCGTGGTCCCATAGGGAGCCCCACCGAAGGCCCCCCAGTGGCTTTGATCACATGCGTCCGCGTCCGAGAATACAACGATTCGTGGCCCCATAGGAAGCTCCACCGAAGGCCCCAAGTGGCTGTGATCACATGCGTCGGCGATTCCCAGTACAGCGTTTCGTGGCCTGCCCAGAGGACCCTAGGAAACGGCACCGAAGACCTTGGCGGCGATGTCCACATGCGCCCTCCCGCCCATGCCGGCATACCCTCACACGTCTCGTGGCCCCAGAATGAGCCCCCTCCTTCGTCCCACCTGCCTTGCGGTACTCACAATTGCATATGGCTGGGTGCTTCGTCAAGATAAATCATGTCAGGTAACGGCCATTCCCCGCGGGGGGCGGGCCGGACAACGGCAACGCTTGGGCGGGCTGGGGCACATCGGGGCAAGGGTGCGCTGCGATCGCCACAGCATGCGCCCGAATGCCCTCGTGCAGGGCCCCCCCCCGCTGCGTGCGATCGCTGCCGTCAGTTACCCAGGGGTGGAAGGGCTTCGGCCCAGGTAGCGACCGTGACGGGCCAGAGAGTCAGAAGACAATATCAGAAGCTGCTCCACCCTCATGATCCTGCCTGGCTGTGCCCGCCCGTGCACCTCGCGGCCAGTCGAGGGGCCCCGGCGGGACCAGGGCTAGGGGGATGGCGCCGAGGGCGGCGCGGGCCCAAAGCTACTTCCGACGCCCCGGCTTAGTCTACCGCGGGGCAGCCCCGCGGCCTCGAGGCTCCAGGCTCGAGGATCGAGGATCGAGTCCGAGGATCCGTTCGGCGACGAGCCCAGGGGGGAAGTGTCGGGCGTTGGCAGAACTGTTTAGTGGGACCTGGTTTGGTGATGTGTACTGGGGGACGCCCCCCGCCCCGTTCCACTAACCCGAGCTGCCGTCACCCGAAAAAACACCAGCTGCGGCAAACCTGGTTTAGTGATTCTGGCCAATGTAGGGGCTCTGGGGCCCTACTACTAACCGGGTCCCCTTACCTGGGCCATCCTGGCTATACCCGAGCCAGGCCCTCTCAGCAGGCGGCGGCGCTTCTCGGGAGACCTCCGGCCCTCCGAGAGGCCGCCTCCGCCTCCAAAAGAGGAAGGCTCTCCCGAGACTCCCCCGGAGCGGGCCGCGGGCCTCCCGAGCCTCCTGCTGGGCAGGCCCGGCCCCTCGGCCTTCCCCACCGAGGCTCGCCGCCGACCCCTGCGCTGGAGCCAGGGGGCCACCTGTAGAGGAAAAAGAACTATGCACATACACCGATTCTGGCCAGGCCCATCCTGAGCCCAGGATCGGTGCATACGCCCTCGTACCTTGGCCAGGAAGGCATATGCACCGATCCTGGGTCAAGGATGGGCCTTGCCAGGATCGGTGCATGTGCATAGTTCTCTTCGCCCGAACCTGCGAACCCTGCCCCTGCCCCCCACGACTTCTGAGGGGCAGGGTGGGGTTCACTTCGTCCGGGAGCTCCCGAGCGAAGTGACCCCCCCCCTCCCCCTCAGAAATCTTGGGGGGCAGGGGCAGGGTTCGCACGTGGCCCCCTATTGACTACCTACTAGACCACCTCAACCCAACCCGAAGACCCGAATTTCGGGTTGGGGGGGGTACGGGTTCCATATGTGTTTTCTCGATGTTCCCCGACCCCCCCCACACTGGAAATGGAGGTCAATTTGAGGCCTTCGGGTTGGGTTGGGGTGGTTTGGTGGGTGGTGACCTATGGAGCGGCTCTGGCCACTGCTGGACCTCCGCGTGGCCTCCGGCTGCAGCCGCCGCGCCACTCCTGGCCGGGGCGCGCAGCCCTGGGCTGCGTCTCGCGGGGGGGGGGGGTCGGCTCGTGAGGCTCTCGGGGGCGGCAGGCGCCCAGCCGTCCCCGCGTCGCGAGCAAGAGCACGACGGAAAGCTCTCGGTCATTCCCGGCCTCTGGGATCGTTCAACCTTGAACGATCGGCCGCTGCCGCAACGTCCGATCGTTCAACATCGACCGATCATGGGTCGCTGGCCGCGTTCAACGTTGAACGCCAGTGGCGGGGTCGCCGCAAGTCGACACGACGTGGACCTACCGTACCTGGGGTCCTGGCGATACCCGAGCCAGGCCCTCTCAGCAGGCGGCGGCGCTTCTCGGGAGACCTCCGGCCCTCCGAGAGGCCGCCTCCGCCTCCAAAAGAGGAAGGCTCTCCCGAGACTCCCCCGGAGCGGGCCGCGGGCCTCCCGAGCCTCCTGCTGGGCAGGCCCGGCCCCTCGGCCTTCCCCCCCGAGGCTCTCCGCCGACCCCTGCGCTGGAGCCAGGGGGCCACGTGCGAACCCTGCCCCTGCCCCCCACGATTTCTGAGGGGCAGGGTGGGGTTCACTTCGTCCGGGAGCTCCCGAGCGAAGAAACCCCCCCCCTCCCCCTCAGAGATCTTGGGGGGCAGGGGCAGGTGAAGGGGAACTGGGACACACAAATAAATACACACAAATAAAACTATCCCCCATATTTTCTCATTTTTTCTGTTTTTTTGTGTTCCCCTCCACTTCCCATATTTTCCCATATTTTCTGGGAATCGCAGATTAATTGTGTATGTGTGTTTTTCCCCCTCCTGAGCAGGGTTCGCACGTGGCCCCCTATGGAGCGGCTCTGGCCACTGCCAGACCTCGGCGTGGCCTCCGGCTGCAGCCGCCGCGCCACTCAGTGTCCTGGCCCGGGCGCGCAGCCCCGGGCTGCGCCTCGCGGGGGGTGTGTCGGCCCGTGAGGCTCTCGGGGGCGGCAGGCGCCCAGCCCTCCCCGCGTCGCGAGCAAGAGCACGACGGAAAGCTCTCGGTCATTCTCGGCCTCTGGGGGCCCTCCTCCTCCTCCTCCTCCTCCTCCTCCTCCTCCTCCTCCTCCTCCTCCTCCTCCTCCTCCTCCTCCTCCTCCTCCTCCTCCTCCTCCTCCCTGTGCCAGGCCCTGGGGCCATCCACAAGACGACCCGGAGCATGACAGGACCGGCCCTCAGCAAGGGGGGCCAGGGCTCTGGGGAGAGCCGCGTCGTGCTGTGGGTGGGTGAGGAGAACTGGCTATGGGCATGGGCGCAGGCTGTCGGGCCCCGCGGGCTGAGCGCTTTCCTAGTGCCAAGGGCTCAGGTTGAAGCCCATATGGGCTTCTGCACCTCGAAAATCAATCTGTCTTGTGATTCACCTTTTGCAGGTTCAAGCCTCGAAGATCAATCGAAACGGCATTTCAGATTTCACCCTTTGCGCTCCACCCAAAGAAAATGTGCGGGCGGGGGGGAGGGCTCCCGATCGAGCGGGGGTCCCCATCCAACAACACGCACCCATAGCTGCCTCCGTCTCCCCATATGGGTAACTATGGGTTATGTGTGTTGTTCGATCGCCGATCACGGCGTCAGAGGTCTTGGCCTTCCCCAGGGCTGGTGTGGCTCGTCCCGAGCCGCTTTCAGACGGCTCGGGACCCTGGGTGGCCAGACCTCTGGGGAGCCGCGTGCTGAAAAACAAGCACGGCGTCGGAGGCCTCGGCGGTGCCTAAGGCTGGCGTGTCTCGTGCGGAGCCGCGTATCTTGCGGACGGCCGTGGGGCTGGGCATAGCATACAGGCCCCCACACACGGGGGTCAGACGCGGCGAAAACCTGCCGTCACGATGTTTGCCCAATCCCCTCCTTCCCACATGTCCTTCACTGCGCCTGCTAGAAAGACGGTGCAAGCGGCGCCGAACGACACTGGAACCGGTGCCCGACGTTTCTGCTTCCAAGCAATCGCGTGCCTCCGCAGGAGGAGGAGGAGGAGGAGGAGGAGGAGGAGGAGGAGGAGGAACAGGAGGAACAGGAGGAACAGGAAGGAGGAGGAGGAGGAGGAGGAGGAGGAGGAGGAGGAGAGGAAAACCAGGAGGAGGAGGGAACAGTAGGAGGAGGAGGAGGAGAGAGGAGGAGGAGGAGGAGGAGGAGGAGGAGGAGGAGGAGAAGGAGGAGGAGGGGGGGGGAGGAGGAGGAGGAGGAGGAGGAGGAGGAGGAGGAGGAGGAGGAGGAGGATGAGGAGGAGGAGGAGGAGGAGGAGGAGGAGGAGGAGGAGGAGGAGGAGAGGAGGAGGAGGAGGAGGAGGACGAGGAGGAGGAGGAGGAGAGGAGGAGGAGGAGGAGGAGGGAGGAGGAGGAGGAGGAGGAGGAGGAGGAGGAGGAGAAGGAGGAGGAAAGCTCCTCCTCCTCCAGCGCCACCGCCTCCTCCAGCGTCTCGGCGGCCTCCGCGCGTGCGCGCGCGGCCCGCCGTGGCCGGGCCGGCGGGCGTGCAGCAAGAGAGGGGGCCCCCCGCAACGAGCTCAGGGCGGAGAGGCCGCCGCGAGAGAGGCGTGGCTGGCGCGGGGAGGCCCGAGGGCCCAGACCTCCTGGCGTCGTGAAAACATCACGACGGGAGGTTTTCGGCTATTTTCAGCCTCTGAGGGCCCTCACCGGGCCTCGGGACCGTCAAAAAACGACTCTGGATGAAAAACCGGTCCCGTGGAAGGGGTCTGGACCTCTGGGGGTCGCGTCATGAAAAAATCACGACGTCGGGGGTCTGGGGGGGGGGACCACCCCGAGGCTGGCCAGCGCGGAGAGGGAAGGTGACTAATTACCTACTAGACCACCCCAACCCAGCCCGAACACCCGAATTTCGGGTTGGGGGGGGGGGACTGGGCTCAATATATGTTTTTTTGTCGATGTTCCCCGACCCCCCCCCACTGGAAATGGAGGGCAAAGTGAGGCCTTAGGGATGGATTGGCATGGGTGGTGAAGGGGGGGAAATTACACCAGAGCAAAAACCCCAATCATAGGTGGATGGTTTGGTCGATAAGGAGATCGACCGGGAACCCGGGAGCCCGGGACCCACCGAAAGATCGGCCCGGAGCCAATCACCAGGAACCCGGGAACCCCTGGAACCCGGAACCGGGAGCCCGGGAACCCGGAGCCCCGGCCACCGAAATCGGCGGGACACTTTCGCCAAATCTTTCAATTTCCGCTACCCATCGGACGGAAGAAGTAGGTAGAAACATGAAGTAGGAAGGCGTTGGAAATAGATTGGGTTTCCGCCCGCCTCCTGAAGAGGAGGGAAGAGGGAAAACCACTCGACTCTTGAGGTAGGAAGGCGCTGAAAGTAGGTTGCAATCTGGGAATCCAAAGATACCTACTTTCAACGACCGATGGGTAGGAGTGACGGAGAGGAGGGGGCACGGGGACGGGGTCGGGGAGGAGGGGGGGGGGGCGCGAGGCAGGCGAGGTTGAGAGGGTGCGGAGCGGTGAAGGGGGAGGGGAGGGGGACACGCGGGGCGCACGAGCGTCACATCCGACGTCCTCCCCCTCCCTCCCGTCCCTCTCCGTGGTGTAGGATATCCGATGTAGTCGCGTAGCCAGCGATTGGGGCAATGATCCCAGGAGGGTGCGAGATGGAGGGGAAAGCGGAAGGGGGAGAAACAGAGGGGTTCGGATTTGGATTCGGAGCGATTGCGAAGCAACATCACCACCTACACAGTGGGGGGAAAATCCCTCTCGAATCTCGAAAGGCACTCCAAATCCCTTATTAATCGCCCCCCAGACCCCCCTCCAAATGCGACCTAATATTCCGGACCCCCCTCTTCGAAGGGGCACCTTAATAAACCGGCCCCCACCCTAAGCTCCCATCCAAAGAAAGCGCCCTAGTGAACCGGACCCCCCCAGTTAGAAAAAAGGCGCCTTAAAAAACCGGACCCAGAGGACGATGAAGAAGGGATTTGGAATCTTCCTTCCGCTTCTTGATGACTCGTTGGGGATCGTATACGGACGCGAGGCCACGGAGCTGCTCTGCTCCGAAGGAGCCGCACGCCCAGAGTCGGGGCGCGAGGGAAGCGGGGTGGAGAGGATGCAGAGCGGTGAAGGGGGGAGGCGAGGTGCCAGGCGGTGGTGCTTCCTTTGTTAGGGGAAGAAAAAGTAACACAAACATAAAAACTCTGAGGTCCGCGCGGATTTCTCGGATCGGCGCTGGACCTCCCTCCCTGGCGCGCGGAGCGCGCGAGGGGCGGCGCCGGAGGCGCCGCCGGGGGCCAGCGCCGATCGAGAATCCGCACGAAACCTCGAGTTGTTTATGTTATGTAGAACTTTTTGTTCCCCCATTTGGTTGGTTCCAGATTCAAGAACAGCCTGCCCTGCATGTTTCGAGGATAACACCGCTGGCGCGGACACTGGCACCTCTAGGCGCAAGCCAGGGGGGGGGGGGCGGCGCCGCGAGGGGGGAACAGGGTCGGAGAAAGGAGCGGGGCGCGGGAGGCAGGGGAGCCCGGGGGGGGGGGGGGGCACTCGTGCGCGCACGGCAGGGGGGGGCTGGGGGGAAAGGAGGAGGGGAAGGGCAGAGGGAGGACAAGAAAGACGGGAGGGGGGAAGAGGAGGAAGGAGGGAGGAAGGAGGGGAGAGGAGAAGGACGGGGAGAGGGGGAGGATAATCGAGAGCTCCTAATCCTCCAAATCCAGTCCTCCTCCTCCTCCTCCTCTTCCTCCTCCTCCTCCTCCTCCTCCTCCTCCTCCTCCTGCTGAGCAAATATGTTATGTAGGCGGACCCATGGGTCCGAGCAGCGGCAAAACGACGGCGGGGCGCAACGAAACACATTGCGGCGCGAACGGAAAAGGGGAAGGCCGCGGGGGCGAAGGAATAGAGAAACAAGAACTGTGCGCACACACACACACACACACACACACACACACCGATTCTGGCCAGGTCCATCCTGAACCCAGGCTCGGCGCACACGCCCTCCTGCCTTGGCCAGGAAGGCATATGCACCGATACTGGGTCAGGGATGGGCCCTGCCAGGATCGGTGCACGTGCATTGTTCTCTTCGCCCGAAGGTACAGTCGGGGCGTTGACCTAAGGAACCCTAAATAAGGAACGAGGCTCCTTATTCCCATAAGTTAGACTTCGATTTCCCATCGAAAACCTAAGGAAGACATAAGACAAACTGTGGAACCATTAAGGAACACGGGGCCCCATCCCAAACGACAAGGGCTCCTTCGTCGGCGCCCCGACTGCAGAGAGAGGGGGAGAGGAAGCGCGCATTGCGGGGGTGCCCTTCAGGGCGCGAGGAAGCCCGACCACCAGCCCTTCGGGGCGTGGATGGTTCGGGGAGGCGCCTCCTTCCCTTTGCAGTGGGGCCTGGGCGAGGAGAGCATGCCTCGAGAGCATAGGGGCCCTCCGTCGGCCAAGAAGCACACACAGTCGGGGAACCCCAAATAAGGAACGAGGCCCCTTTTTTCCATGAGTTAAACTTCGACTTCCGATCGAAAACATAAGGAAAACTGAGGCAAGCTGCGAAACACGTAAGGAACACGGAGCCCCTCCCCAACGAAAAGGGTCCCTTCTTCAGGGCCCCGACTGTAACATCCAAGGGTCCCCCCGCAGGGTGCACAGCGCAGTCCAACAAAAAACACAAAGAGCAGTAGGGAACCCTCCCCGAACCGACCTCGATCTCATACTTCGATCCGACTGTAATGCTCCATCTTCCCTTTTTGGAGGAGTTGCGGCGGCAGCGGAGGCGGCGGTGGCTGCGGCGGGTTGGCCCCCAGTAGCTACCCATCCAAAGACGACTGCTGAATATGCTGAGGCTCGGGCCAGACTCGGCTGCTACGTATGTGTTGGGAGGGCGGGTGGGAGTGAGCGAGACGGCTTGCGGGCGGGGGGGGGGTCTTGACCCCTCCCCCTACCCCCTACCCCTGGACCTGAACTGGGCCTTCCCCGAGAAGTTGGAGCTTCCAAGATGGCCTCGGCGACAAGGCCAAAATCACTCACGATACTATGAGTACGGCCACACGTTGGCCTCCCGGGGGGGGGGGGGGGCAATTGGAACCTCCCTCTTCCTCGATCGATCACCTCCAAGGTGGCCACGAGATGGCCTCCGAGGCTCCCACGGGTGCCCCAAGTGTGGGAATCGTGCTGTTGCCAACGATTACGCCAACGAGCACGCCCACTCCTCACCCCATTCGCGTTGCGGGCACGCCACACGAGCGCTGGCAGGTGGGCCTTCACTCCCGACGGGGCATCATGGGTGTGCCAAAATGGTCGACGTGCGGAGGGGAGAGGAGGAAGAGAAGGAGGAACGCGGGGCGCCGTCTCCTCCCAACGAGGGGCCCAACACCACAAATTGGTTGGGAAAAAATCCGGAAACTGTACAACAAAGCGGAACCAAGAAACAAGCGGCGACGGGACCTCGAACCAAACAAGCTCGGCAAAAGGAATGCAGCACGCAACTGGCAAACAAACGGCCCTGTCGTGTCCAGGGCCCACCAAGTGCGCGATCACATGGATAATTACGCGGCCCCATGGATACAGCGGGGGCCAGTCCACAAGAAACCTTCCACAAGAAACCCCGCCCTGAAACCCCAGGACGTCCACTGATGTTTGGTGTGGGAGCGTCACGCTTTCCATCGGAAAGCCATCGAAACCTCAGAAGCCCAGTATGGAAGGGATGAGTGTGCCTTAGAGACTATCTGCCTGTGCCCACCCCACCCCCTGGGGGACAGAGCCCCCAGAGTTGCGTGCGCCATGAGAGCAGCGCACAGTGCGACTTCGACCGGAGGGGGGCCCGCGGCCGCCCCGCGGCCCTCGCCGCGTCGAGCGGCGTGGGCCCGAGCGGCGTGGGCCGGGCAGGCTCGGCCCGCGCGGTCGGGGCGCCTGCCGGCGGCCTGCGTCGAAAGTCGCGAGCTGTCACGGTACAGTCAAAAGCCCTAGTACCGTCGGGGCGTTGACCTAAGGAACCCTAAATAAGGAACGAGGCCCCTTTATTCCACCAGTTACCCTTCGATTTCCGGTCGAAAACATAAGGAAAACCTGAGGCAAGCCGCGAAACACTTAAGGAACACCGAGCCCCTCCCCAACGAAAAGGGTTCCTTCTTCAGGGCCCCGACTGTAAGGACTCGCGGTAAGGACGCGAGACCCTTGGAAGCCGAAGTTGGGTTTTTTGGGGGCGGCGGGCGACGAAAACCCCAAGGACGCAAGAGCAAGGAAGAGCAAGGACGCAAGGGTACCCTGAGCAAAGTCGCGAGTTGTCACGGTACCATTAGGGCGGGCGTGACCCCCTACAGGGGGATTTTCGACGGAAAATAAAAGATACCCCCAAAATAAACAGAAAACAAAAAAATAGTCTGGGGGCTATTTTGGGGGTATTCTTTTTACCTTTTTAAAAAATTTTGGGGGTATTTTTGTTTTTTCGTTGAAAGTCCCCCTGTAGGGGGACACGCCCGACAGAACGGTAGCCCAGGGGACGCCCAGGGGTCAGGACCTTCCCCCTCTGTGACGGCCCCGAGGCTCGGCCAGGGCCCGAGGAGCCGAGGGCGGCCTTGACATCTCCCGCCGCGGGTTCTGTCACAACGCTGAGGGGGTGGGCAGGAGGTGGAGGCTCTCATCAGGGGAACGTGCGTGCCTCGCCCACGAGGCCAGAAAGAGAAAGCAGCATAAACATGGAATGTCAAAGGTCCGCGCGGATTCCTTGGATCGGAGATCGACACACATCCCTGGCGCGCGGAGCGCGCCAGGGGCGGCGCCGGCGCCGCCAGGGAGTCCAGCGCACATCCAAGGAATCCGCCGAGCGGACCTGCGAAAGTTTATGCGTGTGTTGCTTGTCTGATCTTCGAGAAGCCCCCTCCCCCTCCCTCCCCCCCGACTAGGGAGAATAAAGATGCTTTCTCGGCGCACGAACTGCCAACATGTCGCACCGGTCGCTCGAGCCCCACCATTCCCACTTGCCCTACAGGTTCCCCAGGACCCACAGGCCCCACAAGTCCCACAGGTCCCGTAGGCCCCACAAGTCCCACGCGCCCCACGAGATGGCACAGGCCTCAGAGGCCCCAGAGGTCCGACAGGTCCCAGAGGCCACACGGGCCTCACACATTCTTTGCTGCTGTCGGGGTGCTTCGCAGGGGTAATTCATGTTTTCAGCGCGCGAAGCGTCAACATGATGCCTGCACCCCAGACCCCCGACGTATTGACTTTGTCATTACTTCGACCCCCGAAGGTCTCAAGCCATTTCACAGAACCAGCTTTTTGATTCCTGACTCGTTCTTTGACAGCCCCGAGGCCTTGCAAGGGCCCCCAGAGGCTGAAAATAACGAGGAAACTCCCGGCGTGATCTCTTCGTGACTCGAGGGGGTCGTCGAGGCCTCCACCCACGAGCACTGCACATCACCGCCATCATGCCCGGGAGCGGCCAAGAGTGAAGGGGCCCTGGGACACACTAATAAATACACACAAATAAAAGGATTCCCCATATTTTCCATATTTTCTATGTTTCTGCCTCCCCCCAATCCCCATACTCTCCTGGGAGTGGACGATTAATTGTGTCTAGGTGTTTTTCCCCTCCTGAAAGAGGGGGGTGAAGACTGGGGGGCAGGGGGAGGTCATGGCTAGGGACATGATATCCCCCCAGATTTCATGGCCCCTCCCCTCACAGTCAAAAACCTAATGAGGACGTGCGGTAAGGACGCAAGACCCTTGGAAGCCGAAGTTGGGATTTCTGGGGCGGCCGACGACGAAAACCCCCTAGGGCGCAAGAGCAAGGAAGAGCAAGGACGCAAGGGTACCCTGAACAAAGTCGCGCGTCCTTTTTGGGGTTTTTGACTGTATCCCCCCAGATCTCATGGCCCCTCCTTTTATTTCAATGCGTTCCCTGGTCCCCCGCGGTTCGCGCACCTGCCTCGGGTCATGCTTTGCACACACACCTCTTTGCAGAGGCCCACAAGCACACAAACAAATACACACAGATAACAGGACTCCCGAAAAAACCGTCTCAAATTTTCTGAGTTTTTGTCTACCCCCCCATTTCCCAGAATGTCCCATATCTTCCTGGGGGTCGGCGGGTCATTTAGTCTGTGTGTGTTTCCCCTCCTGGCTCTTTAACGCCCACCTCTAGGACGCCCCCGACATGCGCCCGGGGAGCTGCGCGGGGCCGGGGCCCGGTCCGGGCCGGGGGGCGCGGCCTCCGAGAGCCCGCTGGTGCTGCCGCGCTTGCCCAGCGCGGCCTCTCGCCCGGCGGGTTGCGGGGCCCAGGGTCGATACTTTCCTTTCTCCTCCTCCTCTTCATCATCATAATCATCCTCATCATCATCATCGTCTCCTTCCTCCCCCTCCTCTTCATCATGATCATCATAATCATCATCATCATCATCATCATCATCATCATCATCATCATCATCATCGTCATCATCATCGTCATCATCATCATCCCCATCATCACCATCACCACCATCACCATCATCACCATCACCATCATCATGCCCTTGAAAGTCCCCGACAGCTGAGTGGCCAGAAATATATGTCGCTCATAAGCGAACGAAGCGTGACCTTGGCTTCCGGACACTTGGAATGAACCCATCGGCCGTCTAGAAGGTTTCGGTAACCTGGATATCCTGAATGTTCTCTGAGGCCTTCTGGAGGTACCCCTGACTCCCGAGCAACGTCGGTCTCGATCGCATCGATGTCGGTCGCATCAATGATGATGTCGGTCGCATCCGCGATCATGTCGGCCGCAGCAATGATAATGTTGGTCGCATCTGTGATGCTGCCGGTCGCATACGTGATGATGTTGGACGCATGTGTGATGATGTCGGTCGCAAGCGTGCTGATGTCGGTCGTGTATTGCTGATGAGTGACGATGGATGATTGTACTTGCGCCTTGCGCCCGCTCTGCAGTTTGGCAGGTGCCTTGCAGTCCTCAGCGATGTGGCCCTTTCCCGCCGCACCTCAAGCACACTGTGTTCGGGTCCGTCCTCCAGTCCTTGTTGTTAGAGCTCTGGCCCGGCGAGCCACGTGACTGTGGCGGAGAGCACTCTGCACCCTTGCCCTTCGGCAAAGGCGAGCCCTTGGCACTCGACCCAAAGAATATCCGCCCCGTCTTCTTCTGACGCAGTAGCTTTCGTGCCTGCTTGAAGGAGCGCTGCCCGTGTTGGGCGGCAGCCAGCGCAGCACCCTCGAGAAGCTTTGCGTTGAGATCTCTGCCATCTCCGGCCTGATCGCAGATGTCTGGTAGTTCACGTCCTTTTCCTCGGCCATAGCGTACGCGGTGGCGTCGTCACTCTGTAGGTCTAGCTGTCCGGGCTCTCCTTCATCACCGTCATCATCTTCTACGTAGTACTCGTCCTCGCCCTCTGCAGCGTAGATTTTTTCGGCTCTGCCACGGTGGCCTCTGGCCCGTGTGGTGGTGACCTTCTGTGTCGTGCTCCTTGTCGAACTGCATACCGAGGGCCTGCTGGTCTGATACTCATACTTGTTCTGCGCTGATGCCAGCACCTGGGACCGCTCGTGGTCGTCGAGACCCGCATTCTCCAGCAGAAACCACGCTCGCAAGGACTCTGGGAAGATCGGTTTCTTCTCGTCGAAGCTCTGGCCCATCGCCTTGATCGCCTTCTGCGCCCGATCTTCTTCGACCTTGAACTGCGTTAAGTAGTCCCGCATAGCCGTGATGCTCTTGCGGAACGTCGCCTTCATGACCGCGCGCATACACTTGCCGACTTCTTCAGCCTCCAGCATGCCACTCTTCTCCTGGAGATACGGCAACAGCTGGCTGACACCCTTCGGCAGCTTCGTCGTCGGATCCTCCTCGACGTCGTCGAGGCTCTCCAGCTTATCGTAATTACTTCTGGACTCCCTGCCATGCGCGGCCGTGAAGCCTTGCCATCAGCCTGGGCCCGCAGAGGCCCTTCTCATCCTTCTTCGTCCCGCGCACACAGAGTTTGACCCTCATCACATAAGAGTCGAAGCCTGCAACATCTCCGTCCCAGGATGGCACCGTCTCATGTTTCTGCTCTGTGGTCATCATGACGAGCCAATCCGTGGAGCCAGACCGGCTCCGCTGCCAACTAAATCGTCGGCGCTGGCGGAAGCCTCGCTGAAATCCTCGTGAGAGTCGTGGGCACACGTCACAACACAGATATCGTGATACTCCCCTTCCTTCCTGACCAGCACCAACTGTCTCGATGATCCTCCACAAGATGGTGATGAACCCCTGTCGGGCTCTATACGGTAGTGCTCTGCGACTGCAGAAACACTGGCGTGTGTCCCCGTAGCTTGCTACCGGCTCAAGGGCGCCCTGGACCGAAATGGCCGCGGTCAAGCACCGCTCGCGTCGGTCACTGGGCACTCGCATCGGTCGGCCAACAAGCAGAAACACATTCACCCCTCCCTCCCTCCTCTCCCCTTCCTCCGACCTCCTCCCTCCTCCCTCCCATCCCTCCTCCCTCCCTCTCCCGCCAGCGCCCCAGCGTCACAGCCAGCGACACAGCCAGCGTCCGACCGACCCTCTCCGGCCTCCCTCTCCCTCCCTCCTTCCTCCCTCCTCCCTCCGTCCTCCTCCCTCCCCCCCCCCTCTCCCTCCTCCTCCTCCCTCCTCCCTCCTCCCTCCCTCCTCCCTCCCTCCCTCCCCCCCTCCCTCCTCCCTCCTCCCTCCCTCCTCCCCCCTCCCTCCCTCCCCCCCCCTCCCTGATGCAGCGGCTCGCGGCCGTCCCCCCCCCCCCCCCGGGCCGCACCCGCCCGCCTCGGTCGGCACAGCCTCGCGCGCGCCCCAGGCCCCGCGGGAGGAGCAGGGGAGGGGGGGGGGGGAACTCTCGAGGGGAGGATGGGGGGAGGGAGGGGAGGGAGGGATGGAGGAGGAGGGGGGGGGGAGAGGAGGGCAAGGAGGAGAAGGAAGGGAACGAGGAGGAGGAGGAGGAGGAGGAGGAGGAGAAGGAAGAGGAGGAGGAGGAGCGACAAGCCAGGTGGGCTCGCGCCTGGCCTCACATCCTGCACCTCCCACCGTTGCCTCCCCGTCGCGTTGCTTCTTCGCTATTTGCTGGCGTGCGTCAGCGTGGACGACCCCCCAAGGACCCTGACGCGCCATGCGCAGTCATAAAACGAGAGCTGTGCGTATTGGAGGGGGGGGGGGGTGACGGATGAGCAACAGGATGAGCAGGAGGAGCAGGAGGAGGATGAGCACGAGGAAGGAAAAGGACGCGGAGGAACGGCAGCAGCAGGAGCAGTAATACAAAGAGCGATAAGAGCTGGAGGACCAGAAGCCCGTTGTTTTCATCATTCGGGGTGGCGCCCGTGACCAGCCCCACCCTCCAACCCCAGGTCGGGCATACACTCTGCTTGCATTCGCCCGTCTGCTCCTTTTCTGGGCCAGATGTGCACGTAGCTCCTCCAGTGTCGGTCGACGCGATGTAATGGTATTGTACGTGCGTATCGCTACTCCAGCGGAGCGACCAGACGGACGCTGAGATAGTTTGTGCACTCCAGAATGATGTCCGGCCGCTCGAGCTTCTCGTAACTCATTACGTAACCGTTCGCGGTGCACTGCCCGTCGCCATCGCGCCCACCGTCGCAACTGATGAGATACGCGTCGTATCGTATGCCAGGAGACCCAGTGCGCGTCGTCATGGTTGTCCCAACCATATGTCGTGAAGACAGCAGCTGCCTCCAGCCGTTGTGCCCGTCTCTCTCGTGCGACGCGAAATCGTTTTTGCTGGAATAGCTTTTCGGCTGTGTCTGGGGGTCTCTAGTTATGCTGGTCAGGGCCTTCTGCCGCTGAGGTGTACTTTCTTCTAGGATATCAGACGCAGCGATCGCTTGATCAGTGTAAAGGCAGCGGGGGATGACGAGAGAGGAGGAGGAGGAGGAGGAGGAGGAGGAGGAGGAGGAGGAGGGAGGAGGAGGAGGAATGGTGGGAGGGGGGGAGGAGGAAGGAGAGAAGAGGGAAGCAGCGAGGAGGAGGAACGAGGAGAGAGGGGGGGAACGAGGAGGGCGAGCGGTGGACACGGGAAGAGGGGGGGGGGGAAGGAGGAGGGCTGGATGGGAGGGGGGGGGGGGGGGCGGAGCCGGGCGCCCCGCAGCTCCTCCCCTCCCCCCCCCGCCCCCCCCGCAGTCGCCCTGCCCCGCCCCGCCCCCGCTCGCCCTCGAGCGAGGGGGCGGCGCCCTGCCCTCCGGGGCCGCCGCCCGGGAAGAAGGAAGCGGGGGGGGGGCGGGGGCCGCGCCGCAGCGCGGCGGGCGCGGGCGTGCCGCGATGCCTCGTGCCGGGCGAGCGTGGCACGTTTAGGGTTGAGGGTTTAGGGTTCAGGGTTTAGGGTTTAGGGCTTAGGGTCTACTAGGCGTGGCCACGAGTACACCGTGACCGCGAACCCACCTGCGGTGGCCGTCACTCCCACCCGCACGCCACCCCACCATAAAGATCATCTCCCCCCTCGTTAGAACCGCATCGAATACAGCGTCGACGACGACGACGACGACGACGGCGACGACGGATGTGCGATCCAGTTGGCACGCGAGTGCTGTAACGAGCAGGAAGAGTCGGGTCGGGCGGAAGAGGTTCTGCACGCATGCGCAGGAAACGCTATTTGTGGGATCGAGTCGCAACGGAAGGCACTTTGTCTTGTAAAATACAAGAGATTCCGCACGCATGCTCAGGAAGTGCTATTTTTTGCAGTAGATGGAGCGGGTTTACATAAGAGGGGCGCACTTTGTGTTGTAAAAATATGAGATTCTGCACGCATGTACAGGAAATGCTATTTTTTGCAGTAGATGGGGCCGGGTCGCGACGGGGACTGGGCACTTTGTGGTGTAAAATACAAGAGATTCTGCACGCATGCTCAGGAAATTTTATTTTTTACCGTAGATGAAACCGGGTTGCATGGTGGCCGGTTTTATGGCAATTTGGGTTTAATACTTATTAGGATTAGAAATTTAGGGTTCAGGGTTTAGGTCTTAGGGTTTGGAGTTCAGGATTTAGGCTTAAGGGTTTGTTCGGCGTTTCGGCATTGGGCGGGAAGGGGTGGTGTGGGGGGCGTCCGGCCCTGGGCCTCTGCTCAGTGGGACTGTGTGCAAGAGTGCGCCCATTGTGGGGGAGGGGCTCCGCCTGCGCAAAAGAGGCGCCAACAGACAGCAATGGTCTACTCCATGGGGGGGGGAGGGGGGGGGGGGGGCCGCGCCGATCGGCAAAACAAGGAATGAAAAAACGACCACCATGCCGCGATGCCTCTCGTCGGCGGCGAGCATTTGTTTCGACCGCGATCCCACAGGGCCTGAACGATTTGAATCAATACCGACGGGAACATAAAGGCGGCTGCTCTGAGCGCGACTCCATCAAGACCTGTTTGCAGTCCCTGCTGCCGCCTCAGCCTCGCATGCCGCCACTCGTGCCTGGAGCGCCAACATGCCCGGGGTAGGTAGCACTCCAGAGGTGGGCGCAGGGGAAGTGAGCAGAAGGCCGCCTCAGAGGGCGGCGAGGCTTCTCAGAAGCCCTCGCGCCTGCTGAGAGGTTTTCGGTGCCCTCGGGGCAGGCTTAGAAGTTAGAAGACTGCTGAGAAGGCTGGGGGACGTCCGAGCCTTCTGAGAAGGCCCGCCCCTTCCCCGGGCTCGCCACCAATCTGCAATGCTACTCGGCACCCCGCGGAGTGCCGTTCGGGGCTTCCTGGGCACCTTCCAGGGCCCCTTGGGGCGGGCCCTGTGGTGGTCCTGGGGCCACTCCTGCGTGCACTCGCCCAGCTGACCTTGCAGGAGGGAGGAGGACGAAGGAGGCGCGATGGAGGCAGGCGGCGCCAGGCGGGAGGCGAGCAGGAAGGCCGCGGCGGGCCCTCGCCTCCCTCAGGCGGGCCCTTGTCGCCGCCCGGCGGCGCGCCAGGGGCGCGCGGGGAGCTCGAGCCACCCCAGCCCCGGGAGGCAGGGCGGCGCAGACGGCTCCCCCGCGCGCGCGCGCGCCCAGACCTCCGGCGTCGCGAGTTGGGGTTCGATGCAGCCCCTGTGCTGCCGAAGGGAGCGCAGGATGCCAGGAACCGACGGGGCGCCTCCGGCCACGACGGCGAGCCGCGGCCACGAAAGTGGCTCCCCGACCAAAGTCCGACGAGAGCCAGAGCCCATCTCGTTCCCGGGTCCTGCCCTCGGCGTCTTGGCTGCCACTGCGGGGGCCCCCGGAGAGCGCTCGGCCCCCCCCCCTGCAGGACTGCTGTGCACGTGTCCGGAAGGGGCGCCATCGAAAGGCACTTCTGAGACCGCGGCGCTGCACTCGAGGCTTGGAAGCGTTCGAGCGCAAGCGTCGTGCATCGACCTCGTGGGCGAAACCGAGACGACTCGAGAAATCCGCATCGCCCGTCTCAAAAGTCCCTTTCCCTGGGGTCCCAATTTTGAAACCACATGAAACTACAGTCAGGTCGGGCATGTCCTCCCACGGACGGATCTGGGAAGAAACGTTGAACATGGACCAAAAATACTCAAAACTCTCCAAAACAAAAACATTGTCGAAAAAATTCGACCCCGATGTTTTTGAATAGTCCTCCTGGAGAGGGACGCGCCCGACTTCGAACTGCAGTCGCCCCGGACCGCCCCCCCCGGGTGGACGGGGCGGGCTTTCCTCCCCCCGAGCCGGCTCCCCTGCTCCGGGCAGGCCCCGAGGCCCGCAAGGCCGTGCCCCCGGGGGCCCATGGAGGCGTGCGTCTTTCGCTCTTGCTCGGGGCACACGTGGGCACGACAGCCCCTGGCCCCCCCCCCCCCGGTGGGCTTGTGCTCCACCACCGCCACCGCAAGCTGGATGGGGGGAAGGAGAGGGAGGACGAGGAAGAGGAGGAGGAGGAGGAGGAGGAGGAGGAGGAGGTGGAGGAGGACCCCCTCCACCTCCAACTTATGGTGGTGGTGGTGGAAAACAGGCCCATCACTCCTCCTCCCCCATATAACGTAACGACCCCCCCCCCCCAGCGCGCTCCGGGCACTGCCGCCGCGCGCACGGCGCGGGGGAGGCGCTACATCATGCCCTCCCCGCTGACCCCTCCCGCCCCCCTTCTAATGCCCACGATCGCCGAGAATCAAAGACAAAAAACAACAAGAACCGGCCGCGCCGACGCTCGCTCGAGGCGGCGGACGTCTCGGAAGCATCCGCCTGGTTCGGAGGGCAGGCGTCATGTTGCTCCCATCGCACTTGAGGACCACGTCCTAGAGGCAATTCCGAGCACCCAGAACAGTACCGAAGCAGTGTCGAACGAGTATCGCCTCCCAGAGCCCGACGCGCGAAAATCCTCCAGTCTCTTGGTGCTCGAAAGCCACTCTGGTGATCAAGGCGAAAGTAAGTTGGAACATCAGAGGGCAGGAACAGACGCTGGACCTCGTCGGCGCTCGACTGTCCAAGAGCCGGCTTCTGCACACGAAAGCCACCCACTGGGCAAAACGCTCAGCCTGAGAGAACACGGCGCGCGTGTCGTGGATATGATGTGTATCGTCGGATGCCCGGGGGGGGAAGACCCTTTATACCCCGCGACCATCCAGACGTCCGACGACACACTTCAGTGCGCGGCCCAAGGCCCCGCCCACCTTTGCCCCAAGGGTACGATCCGTCATGCCCCGAGACGCCCAGACATCCGACGAGACATGAGCTTTCCATGCGCGGCCCCAGAAACCCGCCCCCCTCCTCTCCCCAAGGACACAGTCCTTCGTCCCGGACCGCTCTTCGGTGACTCCAGGGCCCATGAGGCCGCACGGACCCCCCCCAAAAAAAAACCAACTGCCGGGTTGAAAGGAACGGGTCGTCGGAGATCTGGGCTCCCTCCCTAACTTCCAACGTCTAGCTCTTGTCAGGGCCCCGTGAGCCCAGACACGCTGGACCCGGACACCCAACGCCCCTGGAAACCAATTTGTCCAAGCAGCGGCACGAACAAAAAACACTGCACTGCCGCAGTTCCAGAATCAACCCGGACACAGGCCCTAAAAGCTTGCAAGACCCCCCCAAACCCGGGCACGAACCCGAATCCTGCGGCGCAGCAAACAGAGAAAAGACACGGGTGCTGAAAGGTGCGACTTCGCAGGACAGGGTGTCGTCCCCTTGGTCTTCCGTGCCCTGGTTCATCTGTGTCCTGGTCTCCGGTGGCCTGACTTTGTTCCACGACGGGGCCTCCAGATTTCGGAAGCCCTTCCCCTGGGGCCCGTCTCCGCCCTGCTGCACCGTGTTCTGACGGCCCCGGGGCCCGGCGCGGGCCCCCAGACGCCGACGATGACGAGCAAAGAGCTCCGCACCGATTTGTTCCACACGCTGGGGGTCCGTAGAAGCCTCCAGGTGGGTTCCGAGTAGTCGTAGGTCGGGCGTGTCCTCCTGCAGGCGGATTCGGGTCGAAAAATAAGAAATAACAAACCAAATGCTCAAGCATAGTCAAAAATAGTCAAACCATCGTCCCCAGACCATTTTTTACAGTATTCCTGAACATTCCCCCTGTAGAGGGACATGCCTGCCTTAAGAGTAGAGGGGGTCGGAGGACCACGACGCCTCGTCGATGCCTTGGCAATGCGTGGGCGGCATCGGCGATGCATTGGCCAACATCGGCGCGGAGAGCATCGGGCCCCACGTCGAGCCACACCGTCGATGCGTCGGCGATGCGGCGCGATCCTCCGACCCCATCTGCTCGGACCCCATCTGCTCGGACCCCATCTGCTCCAACCCCACCCACTCGGACCCCACCCACTCGGATCATCATCTGACCCCATCGACTCGGATCTTTGGGACGGCGCGTCACCACGGCGGCCCCAGCGGCACGCGAGGCCCTGCGAGGCGATGGCGGCGCGTCGCTGCGCTCCGATGGGGGCCGGGAGGCTCCGAGCAGAGGGCCGGGGGCCTCGACGCGGGGGGGGGGGGGGGGCAGGGGAGGGAGCAGCGTGCCGCTCCAGAGCGCGGTGGGCCAGAACTGGCGGCGCGGCACGCGATCCGGAAGTTCCCGACCGTAGACGATGAGCAATAGAGGCGCCCTAATCCTTTGGGGGGGGGGCCTACGTTATGGGGGGGGCAAGTAAGCATCAAGGATAGGGTGTGTTGCAGATGTCTCAGACGGAACCGCCCGCACGCCTAGGGACAACCCGAACAAACGACGACCTGAGTTAGGTCACGAGTGAATTGTGCTATTCGAGTTAGGGGTTGTATCATGCCTCCAGTCAACCCGTATGATAAGGATACGCGTTAAGGATGCGAGGGCCTCAGAAGGCCATGCCGACATCCTGCGAGCGGGGCACAGCCAGCGAGAGCGGCCGAGGATGGACCCGAGGGGAAGAATGCAAGGGCAACGCTGGCTGTCACAAGTAGAACCTGGGCCCCAGCCCGTGCCCCCTCTCGGGCGTTGGCAGGACTGGGTCTGGTGGGACCTGGTTTGGTGATGCGCACTGGGAAAAAAGGCCCCCCCGCCCCACTCCACCAACCAGAACTGCCGTCACCCGAAACAGCACCAGCTACGGCAGACCAGTTTAGTGATTCCGCCCGCGCCCGCTGTTCTTGCCTCCTGGGGCTCGCGCGCGCTGCGCCGCGCACGCCCTGCACGGGGACGGCCCTGGTAGGCCCTCTGGGACAGGCCCAGAGGAGGCCTCGGGCTTTGGCGCCTCAGTGGGGCCCCCCTCCAGCCTCTAGAGGCCCCGCAGAACCAGAACCAGAACCGCTCTAGGGGCTCCAGGGCCCTACTGCGAACCGGGTCCCCTTCTCTGGGGTCCTGGCTATACCCGAGCGAGCAACGACATGTGTACATGTACGCCCTCCGCGGCCTTGCGCGCACCAACCTCCGCGCTCAAACGCAATTCGGCGGAAACAAACCGCGTACATGTACTCCAGATTTCGTTCTAATGGGAGGGGGGTCTCATTTCGGGGGGGGGGTCTCTTCCAGGCTATCTTGGAGGGCCTGGGGGGTCTGGGGACGATGTTTTGGAGGGTTCTCCCACGGGGGAGGTCTGAAATGGCTTGCCTTGGAGGGTCCAGACCCGAGTTAGCCCTGACCCGAGTTACCCCTGATGATTCGGGGCTCTGAGTTGTTGCCCTCTGAATACCCGACTCTGCCTCGGGGCGCCGGAGGCCTGGCCGCCGCCAGGCGCGCGCGCGCGGGGGGGGCCGATCGCGCCGCCGCGCGGGGCAGATCGCGGCCCTCGGCCGCGCACCCGCTCGGCCGCGCGGGCCGCCCGCTCGAGCGCGCGGGCCGCCCGAAGGAGAAATGCCGAGCGCGGGCGCCCTTTGCCCCTCCCCGCGGGACCGCCGAACCTCCGGCCTGGCTCACCGCGAAGGCTGCTGAAGGAACAGGAGGGTTATACTTGCGGATGCCATGATAACTCGGGGATGGACAGACCTCCCTTTAGTAAAACGTGGTTTAGTGAAAACGACCTGAGGCCCAAACCTGGCGGGCGAAAGCCTGGAAAATAACGGCCACGGAGCCCTCTCGAGAAACGAAAACGGACAATTCACTAATCGACGTGTCACTGTTGGGGGTTCTGTCCACCCCCGAATAATGAACATCCAAACAATCCGGTCGTTGAGTTAAAAATGCGTTTAAAATGTTTGAAAAACATATTATGACCTGTTTTGAGCATGCTGTTTTTGCTTCAGACATGTTTGGAACATGTCTTAGACATCTGGAGATTAGTTGGCAGCATGCCTCCTCTCCCTTCATCGACTTTCACAAGGTTACATGTGGATGCTGGTATGGGTTGCGGCTGGCCGAACCTGGCCTATTAATAGGTTACACATGGCCCTGAGTGGTTTCAAGGGGTTTGGTAACTCTGCAAGGTGGGCTCTGCCCACTTAGCCCAGAACTCTACCCCCCTTGAGCCGCTTACGGCACCTCTAACCCACTTCTAAGCTAGGTTAGGCCAGATATAACCCGCCGTGGCATCCAATGAGAGCCTCCCTATCCCCTCGGCCACCGCAGCGGTGATCCAAGC
This sequence comes from Prorocentrum cordatum, assembly GCA_963575745.1. NCBI lineage: Eukaryota > Dinophyceae > Prorocentrales > Prorocentraceae > Prorocentrum > Prorocentrum cordatum. The sequence goes on from CAUYUJ010004258.1 coordinate 304,858, forward strand.
AAACCCCCGACGACATAATTTGTTCAAACTGGGCGCTTTCCTCGATGTTTCAGCCGTTGGGGCTCGATATCGGGGCCCTGGGCCATCAGATGGGGGACCGGGGCGAAAAACGACCCGCGGTGAAGTGGGGTCGCGGGACCTCTGGGGCAGCACATTGAAAACATCATGTCGTCGGATGCCTGGGTTTAGGTCGGGCATGTCCTCCTACAAGCGAATGTTGGACGACAAAGAAAAAGAATAGCCCAATAATGTTCGAAACGTATTCAAAAAAGGTAAACAAACTGTCCCCAGACTATTTTTGGGGCTATGTTTGAAGATCCCTCCTGTAGAGGGACAGGCCCGACTCATGCCTGGGGCCAGGCGCCGCAGCTTCTGCCGCAGCGCCTTCGCCTGGGCTCTATCGGGCCCCGGAGGCCCTCGCCGACCGAAACGGCTCGAGAAGTGCCCCTGGAAGATGGGGTGTCCTCCTCCTCCGCCTCCTCCTCCTCCTCCTCCTCCTCCGCCTCCTCCTCCTCCTCCTTCTCCTCCTCCTCCTCCTCCCCTCCTCATCCTCCTCCTCCTCCGCCGCCTCCTCCGCATCAGCCTCCTCCGCCTCCTCCGCCTCCTCCTCCTTCCCGCGGCTTCCCACGATGTTGCAACTTTGTCGTGACGTCGGATCTCAGGGTTGCCCCTAGGGAGATATTCAACTCTCTGCCCAGGGCTGGTCCTTCATCCTGAGCCGTTTCCAGACGGCCCTAGGGCCCAGCGAGGGCCCCCAGACTCCGAAAATAGCAAACAATTTTCTCCCCAGACATCCGACGGCGACATGATGTTGTCAATCCGCGGCCCCAAAGGTCTCGACCACTGCGGGAGGCCAACTCCTCGTCATCCAGGCGCGCCGGGTGGTACTGCTGGGGGTGCTGCTGGGACCCCTTGTGGACCCGAACCCGAGGTTCCTCTGGCCGAAGGTCACTCTTGCGCGCAGCCGAGTAGGATTGGAGGCTTGGAGATGGACACCGATACCAAAACATGTGGTTTCGTTCACAAGGGGTGGATGATCCTAGATTTCGGTGTTGGTCATCTTTCGGGCACTTATAGGAAGCCCGAACATTACCACCATCACCGAGATTGGGATCAGCTTCCCTCGGTGGAGGCACACTACCGATCTTGGTGTTGGTGCCAATCTCCGGGCCTCCGATAGGAGCCCCCCCCGCCAAAAGCCCCGATTAAAAAAAGAAAAGCCACAAGCATGAACTTTTGGCGCTCCGCGCCGATCTCTTGGATCTGCGCCAGGGGCGCCGCTGGAGGTGCCGCCGGGGGGGGGGGCCCGGCGCGGATCCAAGAAATCCGTTTTTTTAGTCAGCAGCCGCAAGCGAAAGCGCAAACGGCGAGTCGAGTCAGAGCGGGCCGCGCAAAGACGAACTACCCAAGCTGGCGGGGCCTCAGGCATCACCGCGGCGGGCAGCAAGCAATCTGCGCGGAGCGCCAAAAGTTCATGCTTACGGCGTTTTCTCTTCCTCGACCGATGGCCGCCTCGACGACGGGCGCAGCGCGCCGGCGTGCCGGCGCGCCTCGGCCGCCTCGCGGCGCGCCCTCGGCGCGCCCTCGGCGGCCCGCGGGCCTGGGGCGGGGCCTCCCGGGTGCCGGCCCCCCTCGGGGAGCGCACGCGGCAGAGTCAGAGCGGGCAGTGCAGGGACGCACGACAGGGATGCAGGCCCCGTTCTGGAAGGTTTGGTCCCTGTTCACTTCGCTGCTGTTGTATATGCTGCTGCTGTTCCTCCTCCTCCTCCTCCTCTTCCTCCTTCGCCTCCTCCTCCTCCTCCTCCTTCACCTCCTCCTCCTCCTCTCTCCTCCCTCCTCGCACCTCCTCCTCCTCCACCTCCTCCTCCTCCTCTTCCTCCTCCTCCTCCTCCGTTGGGCTGGAGCGAAGAGACACGGATGCAAGGGTGCGGGGACGAGCCCCGGGGGGGGCAGCGAGAAGGGGCAGACGTTCCCAGAAGGCCCGGAAGGCCTCGGATCTTCTGCGAAGTGTCCTAAGCCTTCCCCAGGGACACAGGACACCTCTCAGAAGGCGCGAGGGCTTCTGAGAAGCCCCGCCGCCTCCTGAGAAGGCCTTCTCCGTCTCACGTCCCTCCCTCGCTCGCCGCCCACGCGTACCCCTGGGAAGGTGGTCCATCCTTACCGTCGGTTTCGACTGCACTCTGTCGCCCTCCCCGATCCAGGGTCTCCTGGTGGATCCCCCCACTCCCCACTCACGCTACTGCCCTCTGGCCTCAGGCCTCCGCCGTCCGTTCTCCGTTTCCCGTCCCCTCTCCTCCTCCGCCTCCTCCTCCTCCTCTTCCTCATCCTCCTCCTCACTTCCTCTTCCTCCTCCTCCTCCTCCTCCTCCTCCTCCTCCCTCCTCCCCTCCTCCTCCTCCTCCTCCTCCCCCTCCTCCTCCTCCCGCCTCCCGCATCCCGCCTTCCTTCTTCCTCCTCTTCTTCTCCTCCTCCTCCTCCTCCTCCTCCTTCTCCTCCTCCTCCTCCTGATCATCATTATCAGCAGCATCAGCATCGACATCAGCATCAGCATCAGCAGCAGCATAACATCATCATCATCATCATCATCATCATCATCATCATCATCATCATCATCATCATCATCATCATCATCATCATCATCATCATCATCATCATCCTCATCCTCATCCTCATCCTCATCCTCATCCTCATCATCATCATCATCATCATCAGCAGCAGCAGCACCATCATCATCATCATCATCATCATCATCATCATCATCATCATCATCACGATCAGCATCAGCATCATCATCATCATCATCATCATCATCATCATCATCATCATCATCATCATCATCATTATCAGCATCATCAGCATAATCATCAGCATCATCATCATCAGCATCATCATCATCACCATCACCATCACCATCAGCATCATCATCATCCTGCTCCTCCGCCTCCGCCTCCTCCTCCTGCTGCTCTTCCTCTTCAACCTCCTCCTCCTCCTCCTCCTCCTCCTTCTCCTCCTCTCCTCCTGCTCCTCCTCCTCCTCCTCGTCGTCCTCCTCCTGCTCATTCTCCTTCTCCTCCTCTCCTCATGCTCCTCCTCCTCTCCTCATCTCCTCCTCCTCCCTTCCTCATCATCATCATCATCATCACATCATCATCATCATAATATTCATCATCAGACATCATCTCATCAGCATCACCATCATCATCCGCATCAGCATCAGCACAGCATATCATTCTCATCAGCATCATCATCAATCATCAGAATCATCAATCATCATCCTCACCATCATCATAATCTCACATCTCATCACATCATCATCATCATCATCATCATCATCATCAATAATCAATCATCATCATCATCATCCTCGTCTCCTCTCCGTCCTGTGCTCCCTCCGCGTCCTCCTCCTCTTCCTTCTTCCTCTCCTCTCCTCCTCCTCCTCCTGCTTTCCGCCCTGCTATTCCTCCCACTCCTCCCCCCCTCCTCTCCTCCTCCCCCTATCTCCTCCTCCCCTCCTCCTCCTATCCTCTACTCCTCCTCCCTCCGCCTCTCCCTCCCATCCTCTTCTTACTCCTCCTCCTCCTCTCTCCGCCTCCGACTCCGTCACCTCATCCTCTTCCTTATCATCATGCCTTTCCTCTTCCTCTTCCTCCTCTCCTCTCTCCCTACTCCTCCTCCTCCTGCTTCTCATCTCCTCTCTTCTCCCCATACTCCTCTCCCCCTCCTCTCACTCCTCCTCCTACTCCCCCTCTCTCCCCCTCCTCCTCCTTCCTCCTCTCCTCCTCTCCTCCTCCTCCTCCTCCTCCGCCCTCCTCCTCTCCTTCTCTAATCATTCTCTTTTCTTCTCATCCTCCTCTCCTCCTCCTTCCTACTCCTCTCCTCCTCCTCTACGCCTCCGCCTCCGTTCATCCTCCTCTTCCTTTTCATCATCCTTTTTCCTCTCCTCCTCCTCCTCCTCCTCCTCCTCCTCCCCCTCCTCATCCTCTTCCCGCATCCCACCTCCCGCCTCCCGCCTCCCATCTTCTCATTTGTCCTAGTTTTAGTATGGTTATTATGTGTATTAGCATTATTAGTATCATTATTATGATTCGTGTTAATACTAATCGTATGAGTCGCATTCGTATCATTATTTGCATTAATTATCGGAGGTTTGGTGGTGAATCCGACGTGAAACGGAGACCCCCCCTACCGGAAAATCGATTTCGGTCTCGGGATCGCGTCGCGCGTGCCGTGCGTGCGCGCGGGCGAGGCGAAGCTGCGTGGGCGGGCGAGAATAAATCCAGCTGTGGCTGGGCCGCGGCTGGACCAAATGATTCTCCTCCGGCGGCCGGTGGTGCGCGGTGTCCCGCCGGTGTCCCGCTGGTGTCCCGAAATTATCCTGTGGCTGAGCCGGGGCCGGACCAAATGATTCTCCTCCGGGGGCCGGTGGCGCGCGGTGTCCCGCCTGTGTCCCGCTGGTGTCCCGAAATCCTCCTGTGACCAGGCCGCGGCCGGACCAAATGATGCTCCACCCGGCAAACGGTGCCCCGCGGTGTTCCACTAGTGCCCCGCTGGTGTCCCGCCGTGGCTGCGGCGAGCTATCCAACGCAAGTCTACATGAAAACCGACATGCAAACCGAAAAGCACATCGAAATGCAAATCGACATGCACATCCAAATGCAAATCGTAAGGCGCCGCGGGTTGCGCATTCCAAAAATAGGCGCCTGCGGCGAGCTTTCCAATGCAAGTTGGCATGCAAATCGAGATGCAGATCGAAAAGCAAATCGACATGCACATCGACATGTCGACATGCAAATCGAGATGCAGATCGAAAAGCAAATCGACATGCACATCGATGTGCAAATCCAAATGCAAATAGAAAGGCACATCGTCATGCCGTGCTATATGCTGTGCCGCCGTTGTCGCTGTCGGACAGCAGCCATTTGCCCAAGCAATACCGGCATACCTACTCACTAGACTGCGCACCACAGGCATCGTCAGAACAACAGTCATCACTGTTGCCCATTGCTGCCCCCCAACCTCCTTATCACGCGCAGGGTGGTCGTATAGGTATGATTATCCTCCTCCTCCTCCTCCTCCTCCTCCTCCTCTTCCTCCTCCCCCTCCTGCTCCTCCTCCTCTTCCTCCTCCTCCGCCTCCTCCTCCTCCTGCTCCTCCTCTCCCTCCTTCTCCTCCTCCTCTCCGCCTACTCCTCCTCCTCCTCAGCATCATCATCATCCTCCCTCCTCCCCTCCTCCTCCTCATTCTCCCTCTGCTCCTCTCCCATCCTCGTCCCTTCCTCTTCCTCCTCCTCCTCCTCTTCTCCGCCTCTTCCTCCTCTCCGCATCCTCCTCCTCCTCCTCCTCCCTCCCGTCCTCCTCCTCCTCCCTCCTCCTCCTCCTCCTCCTCCTCCTCCTCCGCCTCCCTCCCGCCCCTCCTCCTCCTCTTCCTTCCTCCCCTCCTCCACACCACACCTCCACCTTCACTTCCACCTACACCTCCCTTCTCCATCCTCCCTCCTCCCTCCTCCTGCCTCCCTCCTCCTGACCGCCATTGCCAACTTCAACATCATAATCGTCGTCATCGTCATCACACTTCTCGTCGTCATCGTCATCAGCTTTCTCGTCGTCACCATAGTCGTCGTCCTAGCCATGACCACTGCCACCACCACAGGCATATGTTTCCTCCTCAGGCTCCCCCTGCTAAATGAAAAACGCGAACGGCTCTCCTATCGCCCACCCCGCTCACCACTGCTTGGACGCGTCGATGTACGAGGACAGCATGCCGAAGATGCCTGCAGCCGGTGGCGCGACGCGCCCGCATCGGCATCGCCGCCGTCCTCGTCCCGGTAATCCTCCTCCTCCTCTTCCTCCTCCTCCTCCTCCTCCTCCTGATCCTCATCCTCATCCTCATTATCCTCCTCTTCCTCCTCTTCCTCCTCATCCTCCTCCTCCTCCGCCTCCTCGTCCTCCCCCCCCTCCTCCGCCTCCTTCTGCCATAGAAAAACATCGGCATTCACGTCCAGAGGTCCGCGCGAACCTCTGGCATCGGCGCTGGCCCACTCCCTGGCGCGCGGAGCCCGCCAGTGCGGGCGCCAAAAGCGCCGCTGGGAGGTCCAGCGCAGATTCAAGAAGTCATAAAAACTCCGAGGTCCGCGCGGATTTCTCGGATCGGCGCTGGGGCCCCCCAGCGGCGCCTCCGGCGCCGCCCCTGGCGCGCTCCGCGCGCCAGGGAGGGGGCTCCAGCGCCGATGCGAGAAATCCGCGCGGACCTCCGAGTTGTTATGTTCATGTCACCTCTTGTTCCCCTAGAAGTCTGCTCATGCTCAATGGCGCCGCCCGCTCTCCTTCGACGCCGGGAAGCCGAGGGCACAGATCTGTCGCGGGCAGGGGCGCTCGCGCAGGCTGGCCAGGCAGGCACACGGCCACCGTGCGGCGAGCTGGTGCACGGCAAGGGAAGCAAACAACAGCAACAACAACAACAACAACAGCAACAACAATAACAACAACAGCAACAGCAACAGCAACAACAACAACAACAACCACAACCACAACAACAACAACAACAATAACAACAACAACAACAACAACAACAACAATCATTTTACCCGAACGCGTGGTGTTCTCCCCAGTGCCAGGGTTTTCATACGACACCAGGCAATACCCCCACTTCGTGGGGGGGCATTACAAGCTCTACCAAATATCCAAACGACTCTTCGCGACCACCCAAACCCAGCTTCCCGCCCTATGACGTTGGGACACTTCACTTCGTGGCGTGCGGACGACCGTGGCTACTACACTGGCGTGGGGTACACACCCACAGAACTTGGTCACTTATTCGGGGCGCGCATGTGCCCAGCATGGTGCAATTGTGCCATACAATACATAATACAGAGAGACAGAGAGAGAGGGGGACGTTTTATTCTCGGCGGCCGAGGGCGCAACCTATGACGCAACAAATAGGGGGGCGTTTTATTCTCGGCGGCCGAGGGCGCAACCTATGGCGCAACCGCAAGGGATTCTGGCCCCTGGCAGGCGCGCGAACCCCGTTGCAAGAGCGTGCGAAAGTAGCTCGCGCGAGCTCATGTAACATAAATGTTGGGAAACCATTGTTTTTTTTTTTTAGGATTCGGACAGCGCGCGCGGGTGGAAATTTTGAAAAGTCGTGCAGCTGTTTTTCGAGGACCTACGGTGCGATTCGTGTGATTTTATGATGCGCGGTGGTAAAATTCTTAAGAACCCAATGGTTTTTGGAGATTTCGGCGTGCGCGCGCGAAGAAAAAACGAATCTGTCCCGCATGGTATTATTTGACAGGGATGATGGCCCTGGCAGGTGCGCAACCGTTGTCGCAGAAGTTCGAAAAAGTTGCTCGCAAAAGCCCGTTTGACAGAAATGTTGAAAAAGTGTTGGGTTTCCTACGAATCCGCAAGAGCGCGCGGGATGAGATTTTGACATTTTTTTTTGTTGAAAAACCATTAGTTTTTTGATGTTTTTATGTTGAAATCGCTCCGAACACTAAGCTTTTGGAAGGATTTCGTCTTGCGCGCGCGAATGTCCACTTTACCTTATTTTTTGCAAAGGATTCTTGAAATTTGATTATATTAGAACAAGAAATGTCATTTTATAGTGTTTTTTGCAAGGGAAAGCGGGGGGAACAAAACAACCGGATCTTGATCACATCGAATTACCTGAGGCTTCCTCACGAAAATGATGAAAATGTAGCTGCGGCCTAGGCGGCGCAGGGGGGCCGTGCACCAGGGGTCCCAACAATAATTATTCTTTAGAATTAATAATGTTCAACAACAACAACAACAACAACAACAACAACAACAACAACAATTACTAGCACGTGGGGACACTCCGTTCTCACCAGTGCCAGGGTTTTCATACGACGCCCGCCAATACCCCCACTTTGTGGGGGGGCCGGTTCAAGCTCTACCACATTTCCAAACGACTCTTCGCCACCACCCACACCCAGCTTCCCGCCCTATGACGTTCGGACACTTCACTTCGTGGCCTGCGGACGACCGTGGCTACTACACTGGCGCATGGGTACAGTGACTTGTTGTGGTAACATTTTCTGGACGCTAGCTTAGTATACGACTTTTCCCCCTGTTCCAACACTGGACACCTGTACTGGTTTTTGGTGGTAACGTGTTCCTGACGCTAGAATAGGAAACCACGGTAAACCAGTACGACGCCGGTACTGTCTGTAGGTCCTACAATGATATGGACTGCTTGGTGAAAAATGTGACACTTGTTTTTTTGAAAAACCATTGTTTTTTTTGATGTTTTTATGTTAAAATCGCTACGAACACTAAGGTTTTGGAAGGATTTCGTCTTGCGCGCGCGAATGTCCACTTTACCTTATTTTTTGCAAGGGATTATTGAAGTTTGGTTATGTTAGAACAAGAAATGTCCACTTTAGCTTATTTTTTGCAAGGGAAAACCGCCCGTAACAAAACAACCGGATCCGGACCAACCCGTTTTGCCTGAGACTTCCTCACGAAAATGATGAAAACATGGCTGCGGCCTAGGCGCGGCGAGGGGGCCGTGCACCAGGGGTCCCAACAATAAATATTCTTTAGAAGTAATAATGTTCAACAACAACAACAACAACAACAACAACAACAACAACAACAACCACAACCACAACCACAACCACAACCACAACCACAACCACAACAACAACCACAACCACAACCACAACAACAACACAAATAACAACAACCACAACAACAACAACAGCAGCAGCAACAACAACGACAGCCGCAACAACAATAACAACAACAACGACGACAACAACGGTAACCACCACCACCACAACAACAACCACAGCAACACCAACAACGACAACAAAAACAACACCAACAACAGCAACAACATCTGCAACAACAACTACAGCAGCAACAACAACAGCAACGACAACAACAACAGCAACAACATCAGCAACAACAACGACAAGAACAACCACAACAACAACAAAAGCAGCAACCACACCAACAACAGCAACATCACCATCAACATCAACAACACCAACCACGATTATCCCGGCAAAGCAACCTAACAGCGATGTGTAGGAGCATATCTGGAAGCATCCCCCTTAAGATTCAGATGAGAATCCAGTTGTAGAGTTCTGCTGTTCTCGCAGTCGTAGTCGCATTCGCGATGACAGTCGCAGTGGCCTGCATTAGCCTCAGCCTCAGCCTCAGCCTGCCTCAGCATCAGCCTCAGCCTCAACTTCAGCCTGCCTCAGCCTCAGCCTCAGCCTGCTCCTGCATCAGCCTCAGTCTGCCTGCAGCCTCGGCCTCAGCCTCAGCCTGCCTCAGCCTGAGCCTGCCTCAGCCTCAGCCTCAGCCTCAGCCTGCCTCAGCATCAGCCAGCCTCAGCCTCAGCCTCTGCCTCAGCTCAGCCTCAGCCCACTCAGCCTGCTACAAGCTCAGCCTCCAGTCTACCTTCTGCCTCGCCTCAGACCTCGGCTGCCTCACCTCAGGCCTGCATCAGCGTCCCCCTCAGCCTCAGCTGCCTCACCCAGACCTCAGCCTGGCTCACCTCCGCCTACTGCTTCAGCCTCAGCATCATCGGCTTCAGCCTCGCTCGGCCTC
>CAUYUJ010004258.1:319436-386936 GCA_963575745.1 Prorocentrum cordatum
ACACCAACAACAGCAGCAACAACAACAGTAATAGTCATGTTAAGACTGTTCGTTCCTATCTGCCCGCGCGCCCGTATATCCCAAACCCTCGGTACCCGCCCTCATCGTATTCGACACCCCGCCCGCCCCCCCGCACGGCCAATGTAGGAGTCGTGCATCTTCTTGACCTGCGAGACGTGCAACATCTGAATGAAGGTCAGGACATACCTGTGCGAGGCGGGGATTTCTCCAGATCCACCGCCTGGGAATCGACGCCCTGGTGCCCCAGCGGGCGGTGGCTATGGATACATCTATATATATATATATATATATATATATATAAATAAACAAATAAATAGTTGGCCCCAGGGGGCCCGAATATGTCCATATCCACCGCCTGCCGAGGCTCCGAAAACTGACACTCCAGGCGGTTGTCATGTATAAATTCCCACCTCGGAACCTGGCACCAGAGACAGGGAGACGAGGGTTTGAGCGACCCAAAGGGGGTCCAGCTATAAGGAGGTGGTGCAATAGATTTGGGGCAATTGTATTGCAAATGTACTGCGATGGAGAAGTGTATTGCATTGTATTGCAAGTAATGGATTGCACGCAAGAATCCAGCAACACATCTGCGCCGCGGAATGTATTGCACGCCCCACATGTGTTGAAACCCCACAAATCTATTGCACCAAATCTATTGCACCACCCCCTTGTCGCTGGATCCCCTTTTGGGTCAACCCGAGAAGGACAGAGCGAGGGGAGCGGCGAGCCCGAGGCGGGAACGGAGAGGGCGAGGCGAGGGGGGAGAAGGGCGTGTTTTTTTCCCCCGAGCGCGCACGCGCGCACGCGCGCGCGCGCGCCCACGCCATGCAGCTACCACCAAGCCCGGTGACACACTCGGCCTGCTCGCCTAATCTATCCGCCGCCGTGCCCGCGGCACGCTGAGGCACGGCAGGCTGCCCAGTGCTGCCTGGTAGGGGTCCTGTAGGCCTTTCCCCCTCGCCTGTCGCGCTCGGCCGCGTGCATCCTCATCCCCCCCTGCCCGAGGCTCCCGGGGCGGCCCCAAAGCCCTGAGTCCCCGGGGCCCCCCTCCAAGGCTGCACCGAGCTTTCAAGACGGCCCTGGAAAGCGACCTGGGCCGCCAAGAGGACCCAGAATCGTCTCAAGACTGGTCCAGCAGCCCCAAAGAAGGCCCCAATAAGCGCCAAAGAGGCGCCAACAGGCTTCCAAGGTGAGACAGAGAAGGTCAAGCGCCCTTGCCAGAGGCCAAAACCATCCAACACCTAAGGACACATCCTGGTGCGTGAATATGCTGCTTGTCCTGGCCATCTCACCTCAAGAAGGCTCAACGAAGGTTTCTCCAAGGAGACAGAAAAGTACCAGAGTCCAAGCGAGGACCCGACAGCAACAACAACAATAACAAAACGGACAGCACACTAGCCCCAAGACGGCCCACCAGGGGCCCAGGACAGCCCAAGAGAGCCCCAACATGGCGGAGGAGGAGGTGGGGGAGGAGGAGGAGGAGGAGGAGGAGGAGGAGGAGGAGGAGGAGGAGGAGGAGGAGGAGGAGGAGGAGGAGGAGGGAGGGAGGAGGAGGAGGAGGAGGAGGAGGAGGACGAGGAGAAGGAGGAGGAGAAGGAGGAGGACGAGGAGGAGGAGGGGCCCCCAAAGGCTCCCAGGACAGCCCGAAGAGGCCCCACCCCCTCCGGCGGCCGGGAGGGGCCAAGGACGGCACCAAGGACACCGCCAGCAGCACGATCCAAAGAGGACCCCAAGACTGCCCCAGAAAGTGCCTCCCTTCGTCTCCTATCTCCTGGGAGAGGAAGGGGACGAGGGACGTGGTGGTGGCGTGTACCTTTGAGCCCCGCATCTTGTGCTTCTTCGCGTGTCCTCTCCAATCGGCCTCGACCGCACCACGGCTCACCACAGCCTCGACCACATCACAGCCTCGAGGGCCCCTGGACGGCCCCACAGGAGCCCAAGGCAGCCCCAAAACGGTCCAGGCAAGCCTCACGAGGAAAAAAACATCAGGGAGCGGAGACGAGGGGCGGCACACGTCTTACAGCCTTCATAGCGTCCCCACGCAGAGTGTTGCACTGGCACGGTGGCGAACCTAAGGGGCAAACAGATGCATAACCATAAGCTGTCGGAGCTCCGCGCGGATTTCTTGGATCTGCGCTGGACCCCTTCCCTGGCGCGCTCCGCGCGCCAGGGAGTCTCTAGCGCCGGTCCAACAAATCCGCGCGGAGCTCTGGAGGTATAGATTCATACCGTGCCTGCATCATCTCTCTTAATATTGCTACTTGTATCCATACTTGAATTGTCATTCGGACTGTTACGCGTCTTGTTTTCTCATGGTTTCTGCCTTATTCGATTGTGCTGGTACGAAGGGCGGAACTCTCCGCAGGCAGCCGCATATTGATCACCTCCGAAGTGGCCTCCGCGGCCTGGCCAGAAGCGGCGAGCACGCCTGCGGCGACGGGCGCGAGCGCCGCCGCAGCGGCGGACGACACCTCCTGGCCCTCGTCGGGGTGGAGCGGCGGCGGCCTCCGCCTGCGCGTAGGTCGGACAACAAATTAAAAAAGTAAGCCAAAACGAAACACAAATAGTCAAGAGTTGGTATGTAACACAAAAAAATCCACTAACTGTTTTTTTCACTACTTTGGGAGATTTCTCCTGAAGAGGGACAATAAGTCAAAAACTTAGTCAACAAAAACTGACAACCGATCGTCCCTTGACTTTTTTCTCACTGCTTTTGAACATTCCTCCTGTAGAGGGACAGGCCCGACGTAAGCCTGTGCGAAGGGAGACGGGCGGCACAAACCGCCGCTGCGCCTGACCAGCGGAGCCGCCCCCTGGGCACGCCCGTGCGCACGCCCTCCTGGCCAAAGCCGGGAGGCTTGCGGGGCAACGATAGGTGGGGATCGGCATAGGGATATGATGCTCCCATCGTACTTAAAGGCCACAGCCCAGAAATAATTTCGAGCACACGGAAAAGTGTCGAAAGAGTGTCGAAACAGTGTCAGACGAGCGTCTCCCAGGGCCCGACACGTGAAAGCCCTCGAGATTCGGTACTTCTTCGGTGCTCGAAATTCTTTCTGGTGATCAAGGCTAAATTAGGTTCGAACATCGTAAGCATAGGGGGGGATGCATCGACCTGGAATCGGCGATACATCGCCGATAGATCGGCGAAAGGCCCCCGAGAGTAAAACAGCACCTTCCTGGGCAGTGGGCGATTCGGGGTCGATGCATCCCCCCCTTTGCCCATCCCCCCCTATCGTTGCCCCCGACGGTCCCTGGGTCCTGGTGAGGGCCCCTGGAAGCCGAAAGCGACGAACGGTCCCCGGCCCTGAGGTTGTTCCAGGCGCTGGGCTCCGCAGCGTCAGCCGACGAGAGTCGAGCGGGTGGTACATGGGGGGTGACCTCGAGGGGGGGGGGGAAGAAAAGAGCCCTCTCCAAAGTGCGCGCGGGCGCCGAATCCATGGATCGCCTCCCCAAAGTGCGGCCGGTGCCGCCTCGCTCGGCGGCGGAAATGCGCGATTTCCCATGGACGCTAATCCACACCCCCTTAATCTTAAGTCGGGCCTGTCCCCCTACAGGGGGATTTTCGACGAAAAATTGAAAATACCCCAAAAATACCCCAAAGACGCCTACGGCGAATCACTGCCGCCCCCTGCCTTTTTGGAGTCGCCTATGCGGCCGAACGTTGAGGCCAGACCTGCCAAGCTATCGGACCATGTGTTCCCCGAGTCGGTTTGGAAAGCCTTCGAGGAACACGTGGGCATCTTGAAGGTCCTCGTGGCCGCCTGGAGGCCATTTTGATCCTTTCGGGCCTTCTTGGAGGACGTCTTGGAGGGCTCTTGGGCCGTCTTGGAGGCCATCTTGAGCGTCTTGGAGACCTCTTGGGCCGTCTTGGGGTCCTCTTGGGGTGTCTTGGGCCTCTTGCGCGATCTTTGGGGGTACGTGGGTCGTCTCGGGCCGTCGAAAGGCCGAAAAAAAAGCAAATGCCACAATCCTTGGGGCCGTCTTGGGGGCCTCTCGGGCCGTCATGGGGCCATCTTGGAGGCCTCTGGGACGATGTTGCGCCGATCTTGGGGACCTCTTGGGCCGTCTTGGGCCGTCGGAAAGCCGAAGAGGCGCACATGCCAAAATCATTTTTTCTTACAATTCAATGATTTTGGCCTCTTCGGGTCTTCCTGGAGGACCTCTTCGACGCGTCGTGGGCGTTCTTGGAGGACTTCTCGGCCGTCTGGGGCCATCTTGAGGCTATCTTAGGCCGTCTTGGATGAATCTTGACTCGTCTGGGAGGCATCTTGGAGCCATCTTCGTCTTGGAGGCCATCCTGGCCGTCTTGGATGCATCTTGGAGACCATCTTGGGCCGTCTTGGAGCCATCTGGAGCAGGGAAAACCTTTGCAACGAGGTTTTGAGATCCTTTCCGGGAGGCCGGCGGGACGGGGCGAAGCCCCAGGGGGAGTTCTTTTGGAAAAAGAACCAAAACCAAAACCCATATAGTTCGGCACGCCAGGCACCCCTTTGCTAAAGCAAGAGCGGGCGGCGGACTCTCCCTTGGGCTTCGGCCCGTCCCGCCGGGGTCCCGGGAAGGATCTCAAAACCTCGTTGCAAAGGTTTTCCCTGCTCCAGATGGCTCCAAGACGGCCCAAAATGGTCTCCAAGATGCATCCAAGACGGCCAACACGGCCTCCAAGACGGCGAAGATGGCTCCAAGATGCCTCCAAGACGAGCCAAGATGCACTCAGCACGGCCTAAGATAGCCTCAACATGGCCCCATACGGCCCAAGAGGCCTCCAAAACGGCCCAAGAGGCCTCCAAGAGGTCCAACAGGAAAGCCCGAAGAGGCAACAATTATTAATTTTCCTTTGGTGTTTTAATGATTTGGGCATGTGGGCCTTTTCGGCTTTCCGACCGCCCAAGCCACCCCAAGAGACCCCCAAGATCGCCCAAGAGGCCCCCAAGAGGGCCCAATGACGGCCCGAGTGGCCTCCAAGACGGCCCCAAGAGGGCCCCAAGACGGCCCAAGAGGCCTCCAACACGCCCAAGATGGCCTCCAAGACGCCCAAGATGGCCTCCAAGACGGCCCCGAAGCGCCCGAAGAGGGCCCCAAGTCGGCCCCGAAAGGCCCCCAAGACGGCCCCCGACGGCGTCAGACGTGCCAGGAACCCACCAAGATGGCCGAAGTTGGCTCGAAGCTGGCCCAAGACGGCCCAAGAGGCCCCCAAGAGGGCCTCCAGAAGGCCAGAAGAGGCCAAAAACATTGATGTTCCTAAGGTTTTTGACGAATTTTGGCATTTGCTTCTTTTCGGCCCTTCCGACTGCCCGAGACGGCCCAAGAGCCCCCAAAGATCGCCGAAAGATCGCCCAAGAGGCCTCTAAGATGGCCCCAGAACGGCCCAAGAGGGCCCCAAGACGGCCCCAAGAGGCCCCCAAGACGGCACAGGAGGCCTTTAAGACGCCCAAGATGGCCTCCAAGATGGCCCTGGAGCATTCAAAGAGGGCCCCAAGTCGGCTCAGAGAGGCCCCCGAAACGGCTTCCGACGGCGTCAGACGGACCAGGAGCCCACCAAGACGGCGGAACATGGCCCTTAGATGGCCAAGACGGCTCAAGAGGCCTCCAAGAGTGCCTCCAGGAAGGCCCGAAAAGGCCAAAATCATTGCTTTCCCATTGGTTTTTGAAGGATTGTGGCATTTGCCTTGTTTCTGCCTTCCGACGGCCCGAGACGGCCCAAGTCCCCCCAAAAGATCGCCCAAGAGGCCCAAGACACGGCCCCAAGAGGACCCCAAGACGGCCCAAGAGGTCTCCAAGACGCTCAAGATGGCCTCCAAGACGGCCCAAGAGCCCTTCAAGACGTCCTCCAAGAAGGCCCGAAAGGGTCAAAATGGCCTCCAGACGGCCAAGATGACCTTCAAGATGCCCACGTGTTCCCCGAAGGCTTTCCAAACCGATTCGGGGAACACATGGTCCGATAGCTTGGCAGGTCTGGCCTCAACGTTCGGCCACATAGGCGCTTCCAAAAAGGCAGGGGGCGGCGGTGATTCGCCGTAGGCGTCTTCGATCCGCCGCCCCCTGTCGATTCATCGCAGGGGTGCCTGGCGTGCTAGATCCTATCGGTTTCGGTTCCTTTCCAAAAGAACTCCCCCTGGGGCTTCTGCCCATTCCGCTGGGGTCCCGGAAGGCCGCGTAAACCACCTCAGCCTCCCCACAAAATCCTCCAAGACGGCTCAAGATGGCCTCCAAGATGGCCATGTTGGCCCAAGATAGCCTCCAAGATGGTCCATGGCCTCCAAGTTCGCCCAAGATGGTCCAAGACGGCCCAAGAGGCCTCCAAGAGGTCCTCCAGGAGGGCCCGAAGAGGCCCAAATCATTGATTTTCCTTAGGTGTTTGAAGGATTTTGGCATTCGCTTCTTCTCGGCCTTCCGACGACCCAAGACGGCCCAAGAGGCCCCCAAGATCGCCCCCGCAGCGCCCTCCAAGATGGCCTCAGGACTGCCCAAGAGGCCCCCAAGACGGCCCCAAGAGGGCACAAAGACGGCCCAAGAGGCCTCCAAGACGCCCAAGATGGCCTCTAAGACGGCCCTGGAGCACCCCAAGAGGGCCCCAAGTCGGCTCAGAAAGGCTCCCCACACGGCTTCCGACGGCGTCAGACGGGCCAGGAGCCCACCAAGATGGCGGAAGTTGCCTCGAAGCTGCCGACGGCCCAAGAGGCCTCCAAGAGGGCCTCCAGGAAGGCCAGAAAAGGCCAAAAACACTGATGTTCCGCAGGTGTTTGAAGGATTTTGACATTTGCTTCGTTTCGGCCTTCCGACGGCCCGATACGGCCCAAGAGCCCACAAAGACCGCCCAAAGATCGCTCAAGAGGCCTCCAAGATAGCCCCAGAACGGCCCTAGAGGCCCCCAAGACGGCCCCAAGAGGCCCCCAAGACGGCCCAGGAGGCATTTTAAGACGCACAAGGTGGCCTCCAAGACGGCCCTGGAGCACCCCAAGAGGGCCCCAAGTCGGCTCAGAGAGGCCCCCCGAACGGCTTTCGACGGCGTCGGACGGGCCAGGGGCCCACCAAAACGGCCGAAGATGGCCCTAAGATGGCCCAAGACGGCCCACGAGGCCTCCAAGAGGGCCTCCAGGAAGACCCGAAAAGACAAAAATCATTGATTTCCCATGAGCTTCTGCAGGGTTGTAGCATTTGCTTTTTTTTTCTACCTTCCGACGGCCCGAGACAGCCCAAGTGCCCCTAAAAGCTCGCCCAAGAGGCCCAAGACGGCCCCAAGAGGCCCCCAAGACGGCCCAAGAGGCCCCCAAGACGGCCCCAAGATGGCCTCCAAGACGGCCCAAGAGCCCTCCAAGACGTCCTCCAAGAAGGCCCGCAAGGGTCAAAATGGCCTCCAGGCGGCCAAGATGACCTTCAAGATGCCCACGTGTTCCCCGAAGGCTTTCCAAACCGATTCGGGGAACACATGGTCCGTTAGCTTGGCAGGTCTGGCCTCAACGTTCGGCCACATAGACGACTCCAAAAAGGCAAGGGGCGGCGGTGATTCGCCGTAGGCGTCTTCGATCCGCCGCCCCCTGTCGATTCATGGGGCTTCGGCCCGTTCCGCCGGGGTCCCAGAAGGCCGCGCAAACCACCTCAGCCTCCCCACAAAATCCTCCAAGACGGCTCAAGATGGCCTCCAAGATGGACATGTTGGCCCAAGATGGCCTCCAAGATGTTCCATGGCCTCCAAGTTCGCCCAAGATGGCCCAAGACGGCCCAAGAGGCTCCCCAGAGGCCTCCAAGACGGCCCAAGAGGCCTCCAAGAGGTCTTCCAGGAGGGCCCGAAGAGGCCCAAATCATTGATTGTTCTTAGGTGGTTAAGGAGTTGGGCATTCGCTTCTTCTCGGTTTTCCGACGACCCAAGACGGCCCAAGAGGCCCCCAAGATCGCCCCCACAGCGCCCAAGAGGCCTCCAAGATGGCCTCAGGACTGCCCAAGAGGCCCCCAAGACGGCCCCACGAGGGCACAAAGACGGCCCAAGAGGCCTCCAAGACGCCCAAGATGGCCTCTAAGACGGCCCTGGAGCACCCCAAGAGGGCCCCAAGTCGTCCCAGAAAGACTCCCCAAACGGCTTCCGACGGCGTCAGACGGGCCAGGAGCCCACCCACCAAGATGGCGGAAGTTGCCTCGAAGCTGCCGACGGCCCAAGAGGCCTCCAAGAGGGCCTCCAGGAAGGCCAGAAAAGGCCAAAAACACTGATGTTCCGCAGGTGTTTGAAGGATTTTGACATTTGCTTCGTTTCGGCCTTCCGACGGCCCGATACGGCCCAAGAGCCCCCAGAGATCGCCCAAAGATCGCCCAAGAGGCCTCCAAGATGGCCCCAGAACGGACCCAAGAGGCCCCCAAGACAGCCCCAAGAGGCCCCCAAGACGGCCCAGGAGGCATTTTAAGACGCACAAGGTGGCCTCCAAGACGGCCCTGGAGCACCCCAAGAGGGCCCCAAGTCGGCTCAGAGAGGCCACCCGAACGGCTTCCGACGGCGTCGGACGGGCCAGGGCCCCACCAAGACGGCCGAAGACGGCCCTAAGATGGCCCAAGACGGCCCAAGAGGCCTCTAAGAGGGCCTCCAGGAAGGCCCGAAAAGGCAAAAAACATTGATTTCCCATGAGCTTTTGAAGGGTTGTAGCATTTGTTGTTTTTCTGCCTTCCGACGGCCCGAGACGGCCCAAGTCCCCCCAAAGATCGCGCAAGAGGCCCAAGACGGCCCCAAGAGGCCCCCAAGACGGCTCAAGAGGCATCCAAGACGCTCAAGATGGCCTCCAAGACGGCCCAAAGCCCTCCAAGACGTCCTCCAAGGGTCCAAATGGCTTCCAGGCGGCCAAGATGACTTTCAAGATGCCCACGTGTTCCCCGAAGGCTTTCCAAACCGATTCGGGGAACACATGGTCCGATAGCTTGGCAGGTCTGGCCTCAACGTTCGGCCACATAGGCGACTCCAAAAAGGCAGGGGGCGGCGGTGATTCGCCGTGGGCGTCTGCGATAGTTCTCACTTCCTGCTTCCGAATGCAAGCTGTTACTGGACGCGCGCGGGGGGGGGACGCCAAAAACTGCACTGACCACCAAAGCCTCGGGGTTGTCAGAATTCACTGGGGGACCCCAGGACACATGAAAACACATCAGCTTCGCGAATCCAGTGCCAAATCCCTCAGAGCTTACACCAGATTCGCGCTCCCGAGGCCAGAGAACCCTTTGCAAATTGCACCAGAGTCGCACTCCCGAAACCAGATTCCGCAAAAAAATACACCTGGTTCGCGCTCCCGAGGACAGACTACTGCGCAACTTACGCCGAAGGCTCGCGATCCCGAAACCAGGCAACTTCTCCTGAAATTACGCCAGCTTCGCGCTCCCGAGGCCAGGTTCCCCAATTAAGTACACCAGACTTGAGTCGGGCGTTGGCAGAACTGGGGGATTGAGTCGGACTTGAGTTGGGTTTGAGTCGGACTTGAGTCGGACTTGAGTTGGACTTGAGTCGGAACTGGAAGTACACCAGACTTAAGTCGGACTTGAGTTGGGCTTAATGGGACCTGGTTTAATGATGTGTACTGGGGGACGCCCCCCCACCCCGTTCCACTAACCACTAACCGGAACTGCCGCCACCCAAAAAAACACCAGCTACGGCAGACCTGGTTCACTGATACTGGCCAATTTAGGGGATCCGGGGCCCTACCACTAACCGGGTCCCCTTAACTAGGGCCCTGGCAATACCCGATTGAGCTCCTCCCGAGACCTGCTTCTATGACAAGTTCTGCCAAGTTCGCGCTCCCGAGGCCAGAATCCCTCATGAATGACGCCAGGCTCGCGCTCCCGGGGCCAGAATCCTTTTGTGTATTGTAAGCTACGCCCAGCCCGCACTCCCCGAGCCAGAGAATCCCTTCGACATCGCCCTGAGCTCGAGTCGCGCGCTCTCCCGAGGCCAGAATCCCTCACAGATTATTCCAGGCTCGCGCCCCCGAGGCCAGAATCCAGCTCTGCAGATTGCACCAGATGCTCGCGCGCGCCCGAGGCCAGAACCGCCAGACCCTCGCGCGCCCGAGGGCACGACCACCCGAGCAGAATGGCACCCGGCTCGCGCTCCCGAGGCCGCGCTCCCCTGCACACCACTCCGGATCGGAGGTCCGAGCAGGAGACAGACCGTTCCGCAGCAACCGTTCCAACACCTGCAGGCGCTTGCTGAGTGCCGCTCAGCCTCGCGGGATGCTCGGAGAAGTATCTGAGACAGCGCCGGCACGTCCCAGCATACAGAGCCCGACATCCTCCATTCTCATAAAGAGGGGGGGGGGCTGGCGGCAGACGGTACATCCCAGACGGATACATACATACACGCACAACACCTGAAGGCGCTTGCTGAATGCCGGTCAGCCTCGTGAGCGTTTTCTTGTGCGGCGTGTCGACGTTGGGCGGAGGGGGAGGGGGGGAGGGGGGTCTGGCTCCAGACCTCTGCTTACTGCGACTGTTTGCGGCAGTGCGTCGGATGGGCGGAGGCTCCACCTGCCTGAAACAGGCGCCAACAACAGCCAAGATCTACTCCGTGGGGGGGGGGGGCCGGGGGGGGGGGAAGGGCCCGCGCCGATCGGAAAAACAACGAATAAAAAACGATCACCTCGCAAGATGTTCGGAGAAGTGTTTGAAACGGCGCCGGCACCACGTCCCAGCACAGAGCCCGACATCCTCCATTATGATAGAGAGGGGGGGCTGGCGGCAGAGGACATCCATGACGGATATATACACACACAAACGTGCGGAGTTCCAAACGTGTTTGTGTGTATGCCGTTTTGCTCTCTTCGAGTGTCGGATGCCCCGTGCGGATCCTGCATCCTGCTCTGACGGTTCCAGCGCTTCAGACTGCGTCGTCGTGTTTCATTCCTGGGGAACCCTGCGAGGGCCCCCCCCCCCGAGGGGCCGAAGCGAAAAACCTCCGCCCTGACTCTCGCCAGTGCGGTGGAGGTCGTCGGGGGGGGGGTCAAGACTGCCCCCCTCTGCGGAGCCCTTCGTTGCTCGGCCTGGATCCATGCTTGACTGCCCCAGGGCCCCAGGACGGGTCCCAGGGGCCGAAATCGAGGAGAACGTCCGGAAACGTCCGGGCTGGGAAAAAAACTATAAAATCCGATGCCCTGAGCGTCGATTAACCCGAGCCCCAGCTCCTGGCATGGCCTTGGCCCCACTGGCCGACTTTGCCAAACAAACATAAAAAAAACAGACAATATAAATTGAAAAATGCTGGGACATATTTCATGAATTTAAACCTTTTAATACCATTGATATTCATGTATTAAGGCTATATGTATGTATATATATATATATATGTGTGTGCCCTTCGGGCTTCGCTCTGGACCTATCCCCGCCTCGGGGGTGGGCTGGTGGGCCTGAGATACCATTGGCTCGGTGGGGATGGGCATCGGCTAGACTCGGGGATGGACAGAACCCCCTTTAGTAAAACGTGGTTAGGTGAAAACGACCTCGGGCCCAAACCTGGCGGGCGCAAGCCTGGAAAATGACGGCCGCGGCGCCCTCTCGAGAACCGAAAACTGACAATTCACTAATCGACGTGTCAGGGTGGGGGCCCTCCGTCCACCCCCGATGGACGATGAGCGAGCCCCTTCGGAGCCTGACCCGCCGGCCCAGCAGGTCCGACACGCTGCGTGGCAGCGGCGCCACCGCGCACCTCGCCGGCGCCGCGGCCAGCTCCGGAGGCGCCGCGCCAGGCGCGGCGCCGGCCTTTGCCAGCGCGGCCTCGCGGCTGCGCGCCCGGCTGATCGCGGAGGCGTCCGCGTCGAAGCGCGCCCTGTCCCGCCGCTGCGCCTCCCTCGCGGCCTCCCTGGTGGCCTCCTCCGCGGCCTCGAACCTGGCGCGGGCCTCGGGGTCCCCCTTGCTGAGGCCCTGGGCCTCCAGGAAGTGCTCCAGGGCGCTGCGCGCCCGCCGCGGCCCCCGCTTCGACCAAGCGGGCGGCAGGTGGGCCTCCGTGTAGCGCGGGGGCCGCAGCGCCTGGGGGGGCACGTCGACCTCCTCGTGGGCCTGCGAGCCGTCCGCGCGCCTCTTGCCGGGTCTCTCCACCCGGACGCGCACGGACGCGCCCCACTCGCCGCAGGCGACGGCCTTCACCCACGCGGCGCGCTTCTCCATCCACGCCAGGCACTCGTCCCCGGGCCCGAGCCACCTGCCCTCCTCGAAACCGTCCAGCGCCCCCGAGCCGCCCTTCTCTCCGAGGCCGTTGCCCTCCGAGAAGTTGCGGCACCACCTGACCTGGCGGCCGCCCTGCTCGAGGCAGACGCCGTACTGCGAGTTCTGCTGCAGCGAGTTGCCGCAGAAGACCAGCGGCGCGGGCCTCCCTCTGCCTGCCGCCTGGCCCTGGCCCAGAATCAGGAGCACGCCGTTGCAGACGTTCCCCGCCAGGTAGCTGTCGAGCACCCAGGCCCCGCGCGGCGCCTCCAGCGACAGGCCGTCTGCCCCGCACTCCGTCACGCGGCTCTGCCGCAGGACCACCCGCGCCCCGGCCCGGCCCAGCACGCCCTCCTCGGCCGCCACCACGCTGGTGCGCAGCAGCAGCGCGGAGCTCCCCGGGCCCAGCAACTCCACGCCCACGGACGCGGACTGCACCTGGCAGTCCTCGAGCAGGGCGCGGCCCCCCCGCTCCACGCGCAGGGCGGGGGCGCCGCCGCCGCCGCCCTCGAGCCGCACGCGGCGCAGGGCCGCACAGGCGCCCGGGCCCTTGCTGCGACAGCGCCTCTCCACCGGGAAGGCGACCCGCAGGCACCTGCACACCAGGCGCACCGGCGCCGCCCTGCCGGGGTCGCCCGCGATGGAGAACTCCCGCGGGAGCACCACGACCTCGTCGGGGCTGACCACGTCCTCCTGCAGCACGAGCGACCTGCGCCGCTGCTGCACGGCCTCGCGGATGAGCGCGGTCAGCGTACCCAGAGGCGCCTCCCCGGCCCCTGCTTCACTGACCGCATCGCCGTTCTCTACGGGCACCGGCGACTCCGCCATGGGGACCTCGCTCAGGAGGGCTCGGCCCACCACGCACCCTTCGTGGTTGGCCGCACCTGAGCGCAATGCGCCCGAAAGAGACGAACTCTAGCCAAAATGGCCTGCACCAGAACGGACGCGGAGAAAGAGCATAAAAATGAGGATACACTCCATCCACAAGGTGAGGCGCGTTGACTTAGTCGGAGTTACATCTGGTGTTGCGTCATGTTCGTTTAGCGTATGATTAGGTAGGTTCTTCTAAAAAAACGCCCTGCTGTTCTACCGTCTCGAACTTTGGGCTCTTCACTAGCTAGAAGCGCTGTAAACAAACGCGACGGTGTTTTAGCGTGTTTAGCTCCGGTGTTTTAGCGTTTTAGACCCGTCGCTGTTGAACCTCATTTTTTAACTTGCTTGATTTCTGGTCGGAGGCTGTTCATTGTCTCCCTGCTGTCTTCGCTCCTGACTTTTCGCTTCTACCGCCGTCCTACCTCTCTAAACTAAAAACGCCCCCCAAAAAAACTATCTAACACAGGTCTAACGCTGGCCCGAGACAAACCCAGAGGCCCGACGGCACGCAGGAAGGGAAATCGGCCATCGGGACCGGAGGCCCGACACCCCAGCAAGCAGCGAGGGAAAGAGAAGCGCAACAGGAACAGTAAGCACGATACTAGAAATATAGGGAGGGCTGCACGCCAGGAGAAGGAACTGAGGACGTCGTAGACGGCGAGAATGAGCAGTGCAATCAACTGATCTGACAACGCCGAAATGTAGCTGAAAACGCCAACAACATGAATCGTTGTCTGGCGTTGGTAGTTGTCTTGCTGGGACCGCGATACTCTTTTTAAACCAAAAACTGATTTCCAACACGCCGAATTAAAAACGGTGAAAAAAAGACGCACTGGGCATATTTGAAAAGAACCAAACTGATTAGCTAGATTTCCACTCGCCGCTTACTTCATTGAGTTTGCCGTTATCTTGCCAGGCTGGCCCCCCTTTGCCTTTTTCTCGCATCGAGCGTGCACGGGCCCGATCCAACACTTCTGTTCGCTTGCCTTCAGCTTGCTGTGGAGCTCACACTTAACTACTTGCACGAGTCAGAAGCTGCGGTCCCTTTACATGCTGGATATGTGTTGTACTCTGTTCGCGGTTGACTTACGACTCAACGCATTCAGTGTTGATGTGGCTTGTATACTGTCTTAGCTTATCGGCTGATCCCGGCTTGACTGCAGCATGCGCTCGTCTCGCTTCACACCTGCTGCTCGGCTACATGGATGTTACCCATCGTGTCACCTTGAGCTTGCGTTTAGCTTTGCTCGGCACCTCTAGTCATATGAGAGCATCCTGATTGAGGTTGTGGAAGGCTCGTCCTGAAAAAACATGACTGACAAGACTGTGTGATGGTGAACAGAGGTGGGCGCCTGAGAGTACAACCCAGGGGTCGGCCCACCGCCAAAGGGAGAGGCAAAATGAGAAGCGCGACAAGCGTTTCACTCGTCCTGTCCACAATGTCTGGGCCGCGTAAAGGAGGAACTTATACACCAGGCGATTCGCGCATCTGGAGCAGCCTTGGGTCGAACCACTCCCCCCCCTTCGTCTTCTGCCGCTGTATCCAGCAAAACCCTGGTCTGCCATGTCCTGGCTTGCTTCCAGGGCTCGAACAATGTGCGGGCGACATGGGACACCCTGGGTACCCATGCGTTGACCTCGCTTATTGGCGCGCCCACATTGGGGACGGACACATGGAGACGATACCCAACAGCGAACGTTGTCCAGAACCGACGGCGGCCGCTGTTGGGCGAGCGATGTGTGCACCAGATTGGTAACGTACGCGGCGCAAGATGGACAGGAACTGCTCTTCGCCATCTCTGGCGGTCACCAGTTCGGCCCTCCAAATACTAAGAGTCTGCCACTATTCTGCTGCACGCCAGGGTGACCCCAGGCCAGGGAAATCTCCGGGGGAAACCGAAAGGCACCGATACCGCCACTCCCGGGACCTCCCCCGGGGTGCGCTCCGACCGGAACTTCGCAGCGAACCCAACGGTGGCGACGAGGGCCTCCGAGGAGGCCCAAAAAGAGGGGAAACGAGGGGAGGGTCGAGGTATGGGTACCTTTTCCTCCTGTGTGTTTTCCCCTCCTCCTCCTCCTCCTCCTCCTCCTCCTCCTCCTCCTCCTCCTTCTCCTCCTCCTCCTCTTCGCACTTCGCCCTTCTCCTCCTCCTCCTCCTCCTCCTCCTCCTCCTCCTCCTCCTGCAACTCGACGCGGTGGTCTTTGGCGCGCGGCCTGCCGATCGCTGCGTGCGATGCGACAGCAGCGGCCTGCGTATGTGCTTGTGCATGTGCATGCGCATGTGTACGGGTGTGTATGGGTGTATGCGCATGTGTGTAGGCTTGTACGTATGTATGTATGTATGTATGTATGTATGTATGTCTGTCTGTCTGTCTGTCTGTCTGTCTGTATGTATGTATGTATGTATGTATGTGTGTATGTATGTATGTATGTATGTATGTATGTATGTATGTATGTATGTATGTGTGTTTGTGTGTATGTGTGTATGTATGTGTGTACGTATGTATGTATGTATGGATGGATGGATGGATGGATGGATGTATGTGTGCATGCATGTATGGATGTATGCATGTATGCGTGTGTGTATGTGTATGTGCAGATGTGCATACGTGTATAGGTGTGTATTTGTGTATGTGTGTCTGTGTGTATGTGTGTATGTGTGTGGCGTGTGTATGTGTAAGCGTGTGTGTGTGTGTGAATGTGTGTGTCTGTGTGTGTGTCTGTGTGTGTCTGTGTGTGTGTGTGTCTGTGTGTGGGCGTCTGTGCGGGGTCGTGCGCGCGTGCGTGCGTGCGCGCGTGGGCCCGGTCGTGCCTGCGTGCGTGCATGTTTGTGTGTGCAAGTGTGAATGAATGCGTGTGTGTGTGTGTGCGTGCGTGCGCGTGTGCGTTTACGTGTGCGTGTGCATGTGCGTAAGTGTGTGTATGTGTTTGTGTACATGTGTTTGTGTTTGTGCATGTGCATGCGTATCTGTATGTGTGTATGTATGTGTGTATGTGTGTTTAGGCATGTGTGCGTATGTGTGTATGTGTATGTGTGTATGTGTATGTCTACAGTTATGTATATGTTGATGTATGCATGCTTGCATGCATGTGTGTATGTGTGCATGTGTATGTGTGTATGTGTGTATGTGTATGTGTGTATGTGTATGTGTGTGTGTGTGTTTGTGTATGTGTGTATGTGTATGTATACGTGTGTATGTGTGATGTGTGTATGTGTGTGATGTGTGTATGAGTGTATGTATGTGTGTGTATGTGTGTATGTGTGTATGAGGGTATGTGCGTATGTGTATGTATGTGTATGTATGTGTACGTGTATGCATGTGTGTTTATGTGTTTATATGTGTATGTGTGTATGCGTGTGGGGTGCATGTACATGAAAGTGTGTGAATGTGTATGTGAATGTGTGTGGGTGTCTGTGTGTGCGTGTGTGTGGGGCGGGGCGGGCGGGCGGGCGTGCGTGCGTGCGTAGCGTAGCGTAGCGTAGCGTATGCGCGTACGTTCGTGCGTGTGTGTGTGTGCGTGTGCGTGTGCGTGTGCGTGTGCGTGTGCGTGTGCGTGTGCGTGTGCGTGTGCGTGTGCGTGTGCGTGTGCGTGTGCGTGTGCGTGTGCGTGTGCGTGTGCGTGTGCGTGTGCGTGTGCGTGTGCGTGTGCGTGTGCGTGTGCGTGTGCGTGTGCGTGTGCGTGTGCGTGTGCGTGTGCGTGTGCGTGTGCGTGTGCGTGTGTGTGTGTGTGTGTGTGCGCGTGCGCGTGTGTGTGCGGCACACGCGCGCGCACGCGCACGCGCACGCGCGCGCGCACGCGCACGGGCACGCGCACGCGCGCGCACACGCACACGCACGCGCACACGCACACGCACACGCACACGCACCGGCAAACCCACACACCCACACGAACGCACGCACGCACGCACGCACGCACGCACGCACGCACTGACGCACGCACCGGCGCACGCACGCACGCGCGCGCAAGCGCACGCGCAAGCGCACGCGCAAGCGCAAGCGCGAGCGCAAGCGCAAGCGCAAGCGCAAGCGCAAGCGCACGCACGCACGCGCGCACACATGCACACGCGCCCATAGCTATTTGGCTCAAGGCAATGCGTCTCCCGACGACCGCGAGCCCGAGAGGGCGTTCTGAGCGCGATGGGTCGCGCTTCGAGCCAATTACTTGGAACCTTTCTTGACGTGGACGGGAAGCGCGCGAAATCCAAGAGCTCAGCAAGAACGTGCGCCAACATCAACCTCGCATGTCGCGTAGACGCTCTCCCCGAACGTCCATAGGGGGTGCCAGGTGGACTTCGCTAACCGCGCAAGTTCAGACGCACCGCTGACTCCGAACGCCCGCAAAAATAACCAAATGAAGTCCGCGATCCACGCGCATTCCGACGTGCCGCTCACCCCGAACGTCCACAAAGGATACCAAATTGAATTCACGATCCGCGCAACCTCAGTCACCGCTCACCGCGAACGTCCACAAAAAATACCAAGAGGAGTTCACTACCCGCGTGAGTTTAGACGTCGCTCTTACCCCCCAACCCCCACAAAATATATGAGATGGAGTTTACTTTCCGCGCGAGTTCAAGGAGGAGGAGGAGTAGTAGTAGTGCCTGTAACAGTAGTAGTCGTAGTCGTAGTAGCAGTAGCAGTACCAGTCGTAGTAGTAGTAGTAGTAGTAGTTGTTGTAGTAGTAGTAGTAGTAATAATTGTAATACGAGAAGTAGTCGTAATAATAGTAGTAGTAGTAGTAGTAGTAGTAGTATTAATACTAATAAAAGTAACAGTGGTAGTTGTGGTAGTAGTGGTAGTAGCAGTAGTAGTCGTAGTAGTAGTAGTAGTAGTAGTAGTAGTAGTAGTAGTAGTAGTAGTAGATGTTGTTGCTGTAGTAGTAGTAGTAGTAGTAGTAGTAGTTGTAGTAGTAGTTGTCGTAGTAGCAGTAGTAATAGTAGTAGTAGTAGTAGTAGTAGTAGTAGTAGCAGTAGTAGTAGTAGTAGTAGTAGTAGTAGTAGTAATGATAAAACTAGCAAGGAAAGTAGGACTACGAATCGTAGTAGATAGATAATAACAGTATATATACTTGTATGTATGTGCGTGTGCATATATATACACACATATATATATATATATATATATATATATATGCGCGTGGATGCGCATTCCGATGCCGACCAATTTAACTGGCCACCCGCGGTCCACCAATAGCTCACGCCGGGCCTGCCCACGGCCCTCCCCCGGGCGACCCGCGCGCAGCCCGCGCGAAACAATGTCGCGCAAAGGACCGATGGGGCTCGAGCGAGAAACTCGGCCTCAACGTTGCCAATTTTACATTGGGCGCGCGCGTGAAACTCCGAGCTCGTCGCGCAAGGAACCAAGGGGGCAGCGCGAGAGACCGGGCCTCATCGCGGCCAATCTTACATCTGGGCGCGCTCGTGGACGCCGCGACGCGCCGCGCAAGGAACCGAGGGGCTAGCGCCGGGAACTCGGCCCTAACGTTGCAGATCTAATATTTGGGCATCAGCGTGAGCCTCGAACCGCGTCGCGCCAGGAACCGACGGGCTAGCGCCAGGAACTCGGCCCGAACGTTGTAGATCACATTTGGGCACGCGCGCGAGCCTGAAGCCGCGCCGCGCAAGGAACCGAGGGGCTAGCGCCAGAAAGCTCGGCCATGACGTTGTGAATTTCATAATTCGGCGCGCGCGTGAACCTCAAACCGCGCCGCGCAAGAAATCGCGGGGCTTGCGCGAGGACCTGGGCCCCAACGCGACCACTTTGATACGTTGTCATACGCGCGAACCTCAAAACGCGCGCCGCGAGGAACGGCCCGCGCGAACCCGCGGCGCAGAATCTTCGCGCCGGCGCAGAGAACCCAGCCCCTATTCGGGGCCCCGTTCCTTAGATCATCCGCCCCGCTCGGCGAAACGATTGCGCGCGCGCCGCGGCCCAAGGAACACCGATGGGGGCTTCGCGGCGCAGTGGCCAGGGAACGCCAGCAACCCAAGGAACCACCGAGCCCCGCCCGAACCTGAACTGGACCTTATTTCAAGGGCCTCGCTGTATGGCATGTCCTGATCGTCGCGAAATCCTCCGCGAGCGCGCAGGCCAGCGGGCGCCGCTCCACTGTGAGGGAGGTGATCCACGTCTCGTGCTTCGCCCATGCTCGCGCACGTCGAGCTCGAATGATGGCCGTTCTGGTCCTCAGCCTGGGCCCCCCGGTCCCCCCTGGTTCCCTCGGAGGAGCCTCGCCGCGACAGCGACGCTAAGGGACGATCGCCTGCTGGTAGACCTGGCTCGCCTTCTGCCCCTCAGCAGAGGGCGCCCAACCAGAGCCAGCGGTGGGGCATGCATAGAAAGAACACCTCTCGGGTACCTCGACGGCCTGGCGGGGTGCTGGGATGTCGTCAACGTCCTGCGAGAGAATGTCATCGTCGTCATCTGGTGGTGGAGCCCGCCACGAAGTGCCGAGCAGACTCTTCGCCTTCACCGTCGCGTTCTTGCCGCTCGAACCCTTCCCGACCGGCGTCTTCGCCATGCCATGTGCGCTACGAGCTGCAGCAATTGCCTTGGAGGCCCGTCCAGGTGAGGAAACCGCTCTGGAAGGGGTAGCTATCCCAAGTAGGCGCCGTGCTGCTGTCGTATGCTGAGAAGCCCGAATCGAGGTGGCCGCCCGTGAAACTGTAAAGGCAACTCCGACTGCACTGCGCGCTGCTGCCGTGTTCCTCGAGCTGGTAGAGGCCGCGTCGAGGTCGTCGTCGATGGAGTCGCGAGCACCTCCGTCGAGAGCACAAAGGGCCGGGTATGGGCACGATGCCAGTGCTGTAGGTTTGTCAACGCCATGTACGTCGCCGCCTTCGTTTTGATGTCAGTCGGGGCCGCGTACAACTGCCATCTGTTGTCGTTCTTCTTGAAGGTCGTTACAGAAGTTGGCTTTTAGGGCTCGGGCCACGGCGCTGGCCATGGCTGAGGTAGCACTTGCCAGACTGGAAAACGGCCTCTGCCACGATGACCGCCTTGTCGTATCGCTTCGGGTTCTTCCTGATCTCAATTGAACAAACCTGACGCGTTGCCGCCTGCAGGCTCCAACCTGGTTTGCTCCCGTGGAAGTACTGGCTTCGGTTGTGTTCATCTGGGTCGATTGGCCTGAGACGCACCCCGCTAAGAATTTAGACCAAGGGGCCTCCGCTGGCACTGGTGGCTCTTCACGTCGCTTAGCTGGGGAAGGCACCTCAGTTTCTCCAGGGTCAGCCTTTTTTTGTCATGGCAACATATCCGTCCCTGCCCCTGCTGTCCTGTTTTCACCTCGGGCAACGCTGGTCGCGATAGCGATGGTGCATCCCCAACCTGTCTTGCCTTTCGACATCGGGGCTGGGCGCGCTGCCCTACGCCGTGGAGGGGCCATCGCTGCAATGATCCCGCTCTTGAAGTTGCAAGTGTGGCCCTTCTCTGCGCCGCGGAGGTCGGCTCTCATGAACCACGCCCTCCTGTAAGACCGACCGATGCCCGAAACATTCACGGAGCCTCGCTGCTCAGCTCATGTCTTCACCTCTGAGTCGCCCATCCACGCCTCAGGGCCCTTATGTAGCCACCGTTTCGGCTGGATGTCCGCTGTGATGGCCTGGTCGCTGATCGCCCTGAGGCCGGCGGCGCCCGATGGGCGGCGCGCCGTTCTCCCCGAGGCTACACCTGACACGGGAAGAGCGCGTGTGAAATACTCTCGCTGCCTTGGACGTCCAAGAATACTCCCATTGGAGGCTTCCGTGCCGAACAACTGCAACATCTGACTCTCGAGTGGCAACTGCTCGCTGCGCGGGCCCCCCCATGCGCGCATCCACTCGCATGGGCCTGTCCGACGTGAGCGTCTAGGCGCAAGGGTTTTCGAATATAAGCGGGCTTGGGCTGTCACGGTCTGGTCAAGCTAACTGCGAAGGAATTGGAGTGTGAATGAGTCTCAGTAGTACAAGCGCGTCTCTGCGCATGAGCCTGGGGCATCCTGGGGCCTCCTGAAACGTTATGGGGCTTCCTGGGGCCTCCAGGGGCATCCTGTTGTTTGCTGAAGCCTCCTGGAACCTCGCGTGGCCCCCTGGGGCCCCCTGGAGCCCCCAGGGGCCTCCT
Source organism: Prorocentrum cordatum (assembly GCA_963575745.1). Taxonomy (NCBI): domain Eukaryota; class Dinophyceae; order Prorocentrales; family Prorocentraceae; genus Prorocentrum; species Prorocentrum cordatum. The sequence goes on from CAUYUJ010004258.1 coordinate 340,595, forward strand.
GCGGAAGATTCGTGCCCCAGGGGGGGCCCAATCTATAGGAACAGACGCGCATAAAATGTTGCGGATTGGAACCGCAAGAGAAGAACGATCTATAGGAACACACGTAAAACACAAAGGACTCGTGCCCCAAGGGAGGCCCAATCTATAAGAACATACGTAAACCATGTATGATTATATACACAGGAGAATGACAATCGATACACACATACGTAAAACATCAAAAATTCGTGCTGCAGGTGAGGCCCAGTCTGTAGGAACATACGTGAAACACATGAGATTAGAACCGCTCCTGTTGCCTTCTGAGGCCTCCTGCTCCTGGGGCCTCTCGGGGCCTCCTGTTGCCTTGTGGGGCCTCATGGCGTTTCCTGTGGCCTCCTAAGGTTTCCCGTGGTTTCCTGATGCCTCCCGGAGCTTCCTGGGGCCTCCTGGAACCTCTTGGGACATCGTGTGGCCTCTTGAAATTTCTTGTGGCCTCCTGATGCCTCCTGGGACCTCCTGGAGCCTGGCGGAGCCTCCTGTGGCATCCTGGGGAAAATCTGTGCCCGCGAATCTGGCCACCAAAGCAAGTAAACCGATCGAGACACCCTCAAAGTCTGGCCCCCTCTGGGTGGGCGACAGCGAGCGCCTCGCTCGATACATCCTCAGGAACCTGTTCCGGAAGCGAAAGATGTTCGCGACCAAAACAGGCAAACCGCCTGAAACATCCCCGCAATCTGGGCGCCAACGGAGGCCGAGAGATACCCCTGGCGGCCCCCCCTCAGAAGGCCCCTCGCACGAGACACCCTCAGAATCTGCTCCGAAATCGAAGGATGTTCGCGACCAAAACAGGCAAACCGCTCGAGACATCTCCGCCATTTTGGCGCGAACGGAGGCCGCCGTGAGATACCCCCTGGCGCCCCCCTTAGGAGTGCTGAAACCTGCGCGACGCTCGAGATATCCCCATCATCTGCTCATCGTCATCATCAGCATCATCATCAGACTCTTCCATCCATTCGCCATCACCATCATGTTCATATCATATTCTCACCATACCATGGTCATCATCATGACACTCATCATCATCGTCTAGAGCAGGGAGGGAGGAAGGAGGAGGGAGGGATGATGATGGGTCCGGCGCGGTCAGAGAATGACAAGAACCCCATCCTTTGGAAATGGGGAGTAGTACATGCCACCTCTTTGTCATAACATACTGCGCCTTGTGTCTTGAGGATCTCGCGCGATAGTCTGTCATTAAAGAAGAGACTGGGGAGGGCCAAGGGCTTCTGCTTGGCACCGCTGTCAACGGCGACGCGGTGATCACATGGTCGCCCTTGGGACCTGTGGAGAGACCCCCGCGCGTAGGCGCGCCCTGGCCCATCGCGAGGGCCTGGGCTCGGACGGGCCGCGAGCCGCGCGTCGGAGATCCCACCATCACTTTTGAAGCAACCCGTCCTTCCAGAAGCGCAGCGTCACTCAGCAAAACATACGCATCGGCAAACTCGAGCTTAACCGCCTCGAACCACGTCCTGGCCTGCTCGCGCTCCGAGGTCGGGTGGCAGACAATGACAGACGGGGCCGTGATCGTAGTGTTCTTCAGTTTAAATGCCTTCACGATGGGAGCGTCCTGCCATGGCTGCGCCGTCGCCGTCGGCCGCTTATCCGTCGTGGGCCGCGGCGTCGCCTGAGGCCCCCCATCAAGTAGCTGGCGCAACTTCGCAACCACCTGCGCCTCCGACACCTTCATCTTGCTCTTCTCCACAGATTTGATAAGGAACTTGATCTCGTTCAAGGTTGGGGAGTCGCGCTGCGGCCTGGTCCGCTTGTCTCGCCTGGGCGCCTTCGGCTTCTCAGCCTCTGTCGCCGCCGCCCGCGCTCCAAGCTGTCCCGTCAGCTTCTCGAGTGCAGAACGAATGCCGCTGATCTTGGCTGCCAGCTGGTCACGGCGGCGCCCCATCGCTGCCTGCGAAGCTGACTTGCCACCCGTCGTGGTCCTCTGCAGGGCCCCGCAAACAAGGGGATCGTCAAATTTGAAATGCTGCTGGTCTTCAAGAATGCCCCCATTCCTGAAGTCCAGCGGGGTCAACATCCCAGCGGATACTGACATCTTCTGCAAGTAATTGATATGATCGCTCGCCGCCAAGGTCCGCGCCAGGCATGGGGCCTGACCCAGCAACCCTTCCGAGGAAGGCGGCGGCGTCGTTGCCGACGTCGCCGAACGCGCCCTGCGCGAGGGGGCCCGCCCGAGCCAGAAGCCCCATGGCGCAAGCAAGTCATAGGTTGCGCGCGTCATCGACGGCGTCAGCGCCGCCCGCCATGTTCTCGCGAAAGTCGTGGGCCTCGTTCGCGATCTCTAGAACGAGCTCCTGCAGGCGGACAACCTGGGCCTCGTTATCAACTCTCTTTAGGCGCCATCCTCTGGCGCGGTCTCGAGCCTTTCTCGCATTGCCACGGCGCCCGACAGATGCGCGACCAGCTGGCTGACCCCGTGGCCGAACGCGCCCCAGAATGCGGCGTCCAAGACCACCCGACTGCTGATGTCAACCAAGCTAATGCGCACCCTCCTCCTCCTGCCGCCATCATCCGCCATGTCCCCTGCGACTCTGGCTGGTTGCTTTTCAATTTCGAGCGGGCCCTCCTCCGCTGCAGCGGAGGCGGCGCCATCCTCCTCGCCAGATATGGGCCCCCATTGGCGAGGCTCGCCGCCTGCGAGAAGACATCATCAGGATACATGATCTTGATGGATAATTGAACCTTGCCCTTGTTCTGAGAGACGCCTTGAAACACAACGCAACCGTGAACGGTGCAGAACTCCCGGGAAGAGTCGCTCCTCGCGCGCACATGAAGGCTACCAGCACGGAGGAGTGAGACAACGTCGTCGACAACAGCGACTCGTCTTGAGTTCCGAGCCGAGCCTTATATAGCTCGATGAGCGCAATGGTTCTCGAATCAAACTGCTTGTAGCTGACCTGGAAGTCGTACTTCGTCTTCCCAAGGATGCTGGCCGAGTGCTTCTGCGATCGGCGCGGCAGGGCCTGCGCACCCCCAAATTCCAACGTCTTGTACCATCTAGACATCCTCAACACGTAGTCGTTGATCGTCTTGCGCGCGCGTTTGTTGCGCGCGTACTCAATTTCAGTCGGCAGATTGGCAGCACATGGTACATCATAGAGCGGCATGTCCTCGATGTTGAGCCCAACCCCCTTCACGATAGAGATCTCCATCGTGCGCGCGGCTACCTCGGAGTCGACTGGGGCAGCCACGGCAGCTGACTGCGCGAGAGGCTGGGCGCTGGTGTGCTTCGTCCTCGAGATCATCAGGTTGTTCAGGGCACGAGGGATCTGAACAATCTTGGCGCCCATGTCCTCGGCTGCATCGCCCGCCGCCTTCGGGCCAGGCTCGTCATCCTGGGTTTTCGGCAAGATGTCGCCTGTGGCCTCCGCTTTAGAGACCTCTCCCCTCTGGGTGCGCTACCGGCACGCTGCATCGGGGTCGTGATGCCAGTGGGGGCCGCCTCGATGCCCAGCGTCTGGACTGCGACGACTTCTGAACGTTCCTCCTTGACCATCACGGCACTCTGGGCGGACATGATCTGGCCGTGCGCGCGATGGACCTGGCGGGCCACTGCGTGCTGGCAGAGGCGACGGCCGCCCAGGCCACGTCCAAGGCTGAAACGCCTTGGGCCGAAATAGCTGCACTCAACGGAGGAGGATGGTTGGCGGGAGAGGGAACGATTCCCTTCACTACCTCATTTGGCTCTAAACCTCGTGGGCATTACCATCTGGTTTATCTTCTCGCTCCCAGACCCCGTGCTCATGTGCCTAATTTCCCCCAACTTTCTCGACCCCCTTAGCATTTAGGGTAAGGCGGGAATTCTGCTCAGCCCCCATCCCCCGTCCGTCTCATCTCGGGGACGCTCTTCGAAGCACTTGTGTGTTTTTCAATTGTTGGTCTGTAGACTCTCAGGAGCGAGGTGAGAGAGGGGCAGAACGACAGAGGACGTCGATTGGGAGGGGGACGCGCGTGCAGGAGGAGTGGAGGAGGAGAGAGAAAATGAACAGGTGAGGGAGGAGGACGGTGGCACCGACCTCCTGCTGGCCAGAAGGCCAGCCTCGGAAGGCTCGCGGCGCGGCTGGAGTGGGCGGCCCCCCGACGCCGAAGACCTTGGGGGCTCCGAGCCCAGAAGCACCAACGAAAACAATCGTGAACGACTACTGCGATAATCATGATGGTTACCGTTATGATGTTGATGCTCATTCGAGTGATGACGATGACAGTGACGATGGTGAGAATGGTGACGATGATATTGATACTGGCGACGCAGGTGGTAGTGAGGACGCACTGTTTACATATGGTGCTGGTGATTGGTAATGGTAGTGGTGACGGTAATGGTACTGGTGATGGTAATGGGGATGGTGATGATGGTTATGATGGTGGTGATGGCAACGGTGAGGTTGATGCTAATGCTGGTGACGATGGTGATGGTGGGGCTGGTGATGTTGATGATGATGTGCTGCAGGTGCTGGTGATTGCTATGCTGGACCGTTTGCATTATTTGAGCAGGTCTCCTCAGGTACGAACGAGGCCTGACAGCATTGTCCATCGAAACGTCACAGAATTGACCTGCCATGCCGACGGGTAAACCGAATTCGCGATTTCTCTCTTACATGTTCTTCGTGGTTGCAGCAACTTCCTGCAGCTCATCCCACAGGGACAACAGGAGCAGGCGGCGAGGATTTGGTGAAGGACAGGACAAGGAATGTAGAGCCCGCCGCAAAGCACACTGTTGCAGTGAAGTGAGGAGGTCTCGAGGGAAACGGGTCTTGGACCTCATGACTGTCCTTTGACCGGAGTCGTTTTGTGACGGTCCTGGGGGATGGCGCTGGGAAGCCGACAAAGGAGGAAAGCAGGAGGACCCCGTTTCCCCCTCAGGTCCCCACTGCTTCATCGTTCGTTCGCGGGGTTCCAGCATCCCCCCCTGGCCACGTGGTGCGTTCTGACCAGAATCTCGAGTGGAACCCAGCCGTGCCGACGAAGAGGCACCCCTGCAGGGCAAAGGAGGAAACACCAGACGTATCTCGAACCTCGGCGATCGAGCCAGACCTCCTCGAGCCTCGAAGCTCGATCCTGGAGGCTTCGACTGCAGAACCTCTCACACCCGATCCTCCTCCAGGAACCTCGAACCCTGGACCCCAGAGCCTCGACCCTCTTTGCTCTCCGCGCGCGCGGCGAGAGCTCGATTGGGGGCCCATGACATCCGACTACGCCTTTTGCTCAACCCGTGCCCTCGAGGTCCCAGCCCCTTCCCTGGGGGCCACATTTGCGCCCCGGGCCCCTTTTGGGGCGATCCTGGGGCCTGATTTAAGTCGGGCGTGTCCCCCTACAGGGAGATGTTCGAGGATTTTTTGTTTTAAAATTATTTTTTTGTTGATAAAAAACTCCAAATTTGTATTTTTTGAAAAAATTGTCCACAGACTATTTTTTGCTACTTTTGAATATTCCCCCTGTAGAGGGACAGGCCCGATTTAAGGCCTGATGAGACAGCCTCTGGAGGCCGAAGTCCGTGAAGAACGCCGCGATGGAAACACACACGCACAACTCGTCGGAGATCTGGGCACCTCGGGATCCCGACACCCCCGGCGTGCCCTCGGGCGAGGCGCAGCTGCTGCTGCAGAAAGCATCCCGAGGCGAAACGTCTCCACGACTTAAGTCGGACCTGTCCCCCTACAGAGGCATTTTGGACGAAAAATAAAAGGTACGCGCAAAATGTTCAAATGATGTCCAAAAATACCCCCCCAAAAAAAAAACCAGGCTATTTCCCAAGCGTCCTGTGGTGTTGGGTCCTCGTTTTGAAGAGACAGCGCCCCGCGTCCCTCCTTCCTCCTTCCTCCCTCCTCCCACCATCATCATCGTCATCGTCATCATCATCATCATCGTCATCATCATCATCATCATCATCATCATCATCATCATCATCATCATCATCATCATCATCATCATCATCATCATCATGGTCGTCGTCGTCGTCGTCGTCGTCGTCGTCATCATCACCGTCATCACCATCATCGTCAAAATCCCGAAAACCCATTTCAGCACACCCCTCACACGTTTCGTGGCCCCAGAGGGAGCTCCGCCGAAGGTCCCAGTGGGTGTGCCCGCATGCGTCCCGCACGCCCATTTCGGCACACCCCTCCGTGGCCCCATAAGAAGCTCCATCGAAGGTCCCAGTGGGTGTGCCCGCATGCGTCCCGCACACCGATTTCGGCACACCCCTCACACGTTTCGTGGCCCCATACGGAGTTCCACCAAAGGTCCCAGTGGGTGTGCCCGCATGCGTCCCGCACACCCATTTCGGCACACCCCTCACACGTTTCGTGGCCCCATAGGGAGCTCCACCGAAGGCCCCAGTGTGCCGCCGCATGCGTCCCGCACACCCATTTCGGCACACCCCTCACACGTTTCGTGGCCCCATAGGGAGCTCCACCGAAGGCCCCAGTGGGTGTGCCCGCATGCGTCCCGCACACCCATTTCGGCACACCCCTCACACGTTTCGTGGCCCCATAGGGAGCTCCACCGAAGGTCCCAGAGGGTGTGCCCGCATGCGTCCCGCACACCCCGGCACACCCCTCACACGTTTCGTGTCCACCCCTCCCGCATGCGTCCCGTTTCGGCACACCCCTCACACGCTTCGTGGCCCCATAGGGAGCTCCACCGAAGGTCCCAGTGGGTGTGCCCGCATGCGTCCCGCACACTCATTTCGGCACACCCTTCACATGTTTCGTGGCCTCGTAGGGAGATCCACCGAAGGTCCCAGTGGGTGTGCCCGCATGCGTCCCGCACGCCGATTTCGGCACACCCCTCACACGTTTCGTGGCCCCACAAAGAGCTCCACCGAAGGTCCCAGTGGGTGCGCCCGCATGCGTCCCGCACCCATTTCGGCACACCCCTCACACGTTTCGTGGCCCCATAGGGAGCTCCACCGAAGGTCCCGGGGTGTGCCCGCATGCGTCCCGCACACCCATTTCGGCACACCCCTCACACGCTTCGTGGCCCCACTCCACCGAAGGTCCCAGGGCGCCCGCATGCGTCCCGCACATCCATTTCGGCACACCCCTCACACGTTTCGTGGCCCCATAGGGAGCTCCACCGAAGGTCCCAGTGGGTGTGCCCGCATGCGTCCCGCACACCCATTTCGGCACACCCCTCACACGTTCGTGGCCCCATAGGGAGCTCCACCGAAGGTCCCAGTGGGTGTGCCCGCATGCGTCCCGCACACCCATTTCGGCACACCCCTCACACGCTTCGTGGCCCCATACGGAGCTCCACCGAAGGTCCCAATGGGTGTGCCCGCATGCGTCCCGCACACCCATTTCGGCACATCCCTCACACGTTTCGTGGCCCGATAGGGAGCGCCACCGAAGAAGATATTCACAATTGCGGTACTCACAACTGCACATGGTTGGGTTTTTCGCCAGGATATTTTTTTTGTTGAAGGAGCTTCTGTGGAACTCACGTCATCTTCGCCCCCGGCACGTGGGGGAATGGGCCCGCCAACCGCCCCCCCTGTTCCATTTCCGGCGCGATCCAGCGACGACTGCCAAACCGGCGCCCTCGCGTGGGACATCCTCACAAAACCGGCCCCCGGAGCGTCCCCGAGGAGGCCTTCCGAGGCCCCCCCTGTTCCATTTCCGGCGCGATCCGGCGACGACTGCCAAACCGGCGCCCTCGCGTGGGACATCCTCTCAAAACCGGCCCCCCGGAGCTCTCCCGAGGAGGCCTTCCGAGGCCTCTCCCTCCCCCTCGGCCTCTGGGGCGGGGGGGGCGGAGAGGACGGAAGAGGACGAGGAGGAGGAGGAGGAGGAGGAGGAGGAGGAGGAGGAGGGGGGGGAGGGGGTGGGGGAGGAGGAAGGGGAAGGGGAGGGGGAGGAGGAGGAGGACGAAGAGGAGGAGAGCTGGAGGAGGAAGGGGAGGAGGGGGAAGAGGAAGAGGAGAGGGAGGAGGATGTGGAGGAGGAGGAGGAGGAGTTAACGCAGCCTGGAGGGCGAACAGCTCGCTTCGGTTAGTGGGCTCCCCGCTGTAATGGGAGCTCACTCTCTCGGCTCGCGGGCGGGGCGGGAAGCTCCGAGCAAGGAACACGAGCATTTATAATGTGTCTGCCTGTAGCAGCTTGCGAGGGCACAGGTCGCGGCAGGCTGGCCGTGCGCACGCTGCTGGCGGGGCTGCCAGCGGCGGCAGACAGGGGCACAGGGTGCGGCAAGCGGGCCGAACGCGGGCGGCTCAGGGGCGTCAGGCAGCCGCGGCGGCCAGCTCCTCCAGTAGCGTCATGCGGAAGCTGAAGAGCGTGCCGAGCAGCGCGAGTGGCCGCGTAGCCTTCTGAAGGCGTGACGCACCTCACGCTGGCGGAGTCCTTCAGGATGTGGTAGAGCCTCGTCGCGACTCCCAAGCGCGTGGCCGAAGAGGCGATCCCGTTCTCACCGTCGAGTGGGGTCTCGAGCGTCGGGAGGCCTAGCCGCGCGAGAATGTCGGTGGCCAGCTGTCCTCTTGGCTGGGCTACATGATGAAGAAGCCGTGGACATACAAGGTAGTGTTGTACAGCATCAGGGCACCTGCAACCGAATACACAGTCGCGGCGCTGGGGGAGCACGTGCATGTGTGTCGTCGTAGTCCAGGCTCCAGACAGCGCTTTCGGGATGGCCCAGACTCGCGCCGGAGGCTGTGTCGCCAAGTATGTGCGAAGGCGGCGCCAGCGCTGTTGAAGATCTTCAGGAAGAGTCTCCAGTTAGACTAGGTCAGGAACGTCATGGGCAGCCAGTGGGTCCAGATCATATTCAGCATCATGATCGTGATCATCGTCTCCAGGACGCAGTACAGGATCACCTCCAGGAGGAAAACGCAGTCGTTGGCTGCGGACCCAGCGGCGCCTGGCACGGTGTTCAGCAGTGGCCGTTCGACGAAGCGCAAGTGCACGTAGTTGAGCGGCAGGATCCTGGGGGGCGTCGAGCAGAGCTGCTTCAAGACGAGATCGTGGGACTTCAGAAGCATGCCACGCTTCGGGACATATAGCGGTTGCCAAACGTCTGCGCTCCGCTCTGGTGGAGCAGATGGGCAGAAAGACGTCGCGGTTCAACACCCGCATGACATACTCGATGCACCGCTCGTCCCACTCCTTCTCGCTGTCAATGTTGGGGTCCATCAAGAGAAGATCGGGGAGCCAGCTGCCAGCCCAGCGCGCCGCGCGATCTTGTAGATTCGCCCTCGTAGCTTGAGCAAGCGGGGGCGCAGGGTCTTGATGGCGTACTGGACGCGGCAGGAGATACCAAGCAGACAGGCGTTTAGCTACGGTGCTGTGGAACGTGTCATTGTGGAGCTTGGAGCACAGGCCGAGGAGATATGCCGTCCGAGGTGACTGCGGGCGCGTCGGCGGGCCATCATCATCTCCAGCACGGCGTCGTGGTGGCTGCATCGCTGCTGCACCTAGACGAGCCGCAAGAAAGCGCGCTGCGCGGAGTGCAGCGCGCGCCCGCCGTTCACCACCAAGATCACGCACAAGTCTCTTGAAATGCGAGCCAGCGGTGTTGACGTGGAACTCCGAGGCGGTGGTGTCGAAGAGGCGCTGCACGATGGAGATCGGGGTGATCCAGCATGGAGCGCTCCACTGGCCAGAGATCTCGGCAACAAACCCCAGCGTGGCGATCGCGTTTTCCTTCAGCTCGTGATACCATGGTGACCATCCAGTCAGTGTCTTCGTCGCCGTGCGCCACATCGTAGCCGCCAGCGTGAGTTCAATATCTGCAGGCACTTCGATTCGAGCCCAGCCCGCCATGCCGAAGATGTCGCGTTTGTGGAGAAACTGTTGGGAGCCACTCAAAGTATTTTGTGAAGAGCGCGTTGTTCTTTGGCAAGAAGGGCCTCAGGAGGTTCGTAAAGTTGACCCACACATGATAGACATGTAGCGGCAGCCACATTATATGTTTTGCTACTGAGTTGCAAAGGTGAGACGCCCTCAGCCAGCTTGAGAACACGCTCCCACCACTTGGTCGCTGGAGCCTTCCATTGATCTTGCAGCGATGCTCCAGGCCCCACCTGAAAGCCGAGGTACTTGGCAGAGGGGGCGATAGTGAAGCTCCTCCACGGGGTGTGGATGCTTTCGAGGATGTTCTGGATGTCTACGATCAGGCTGGGCGCCGGCAGGGACCATGTGGAAACGATGACGCACTTCTTTGGTTGGAGCTGTAATCCCGCGAGATTTTCTGCAGCGAGTAGACGAGGTAGAAGACGTTGAAGATCGCGTAGACGGCGAAGTATGGTACCAAGATCATCAGCACATGCGCTGATAAGACCACGACGAAGCTGGTGGAGTTCTGCCGATATGCCACGGATGAACGGGTCGAAGACCAGCGCCCATATGGTTCCACTGAGCGGGCATCCTTGAGCCACTCCAGACTTGGCACTGAGAAGGGGACGCCGAACACCCCCAATAGTGAGGAAGCACAGCGGGTTCGTGTAGCAGCACATCAAGATCTTGGCGAAGTTTCCCTGGATGCCCCACCGCGCTGGCGCTGCCCATAACCATTGTCGGATCAGCGAGGGGAAGGCGGCCGCGATGTCCATGGACGCGAAGATGGGCATCAGAGCGCCAGCATTGGGGTCCGTGCTGGAAAGCCTCGCTTGCATGTCAACCTGCACGACATTGTGCAGGAATTGGCGGCCTCGAACAAGTCCCTTCTGCTCCACTGACGTGTCCTTCGCTAGGTGCGAGGGAGTGAGGTTGGCTGCTGAAGCGATGAGTTTCACATCCGTGTTTTTCATGCTGAGGGGCCGTAATGTGCTCGGCGTTCGCGTGCACTCACAGTTCCCCAGCGGCTCGCCACCCTTGGGCAGCATGGCCATCAGCGCGTGGTTCAGGTCGCGCGGTGCCCCGTAGTCTGTCATGTGGGAGACGAGGCTGGCCAAGATGGGAAGAGCTCCAGGTGATCGAAGCCAGGCACGGTAGGGTAGCCCGTCTGGTCCAGGCGCGGAATCGCCAGCTTGCTCAGCAACTTGTCGTAGCTCTTCTTCACCTGGTACAGCATATTCTAGTGCGGGACGCTGCGGAAAGACACGGTCGAGGCACTCTTGAATCTCTTGGTCCGAGGTCGTGCGTGCGGCAAAGGTCGGGCTCCGATGACTCATAATGGCTGTGTGCATCTGGCTCGGCTCGTGGACCGTGTCCCCCGTCGTGATTTTGATGCCAGCTAGGATGAGGCGTCTCGAGAAGGGCCGCCATAGTTCACCTTTACGAGCATGCTGACGGGCACGAGGTCGGCATTGGTCTCCGAGCTGTACATTCTGTTTCGCGTATGCATCCCGGGCTTTGGCAGCAGCGCGGGCACGCCGTTCTTCAGCAAGTGAGGAATGAGTGTCGAGGGCCTCGTTGGTGTAGCCGATCGGTTGGTTGAGTTTGACGCTGTCACCGTCAATCTGGAGGTATGTGCGGCCGATCTCGGTGTTATCGGTGAGGGTGGCGGCAAGGTCTTTGTTCTGGTCCCAGACTGCACGGGCGATGCTCCTCAGGGTCATGCCGCGGATCTCCTTGCTGATGCCCGAGTTCTGCGAGTCGAGTTCGGCCGTGGGAATCTGCGTGAGCGTGTTCCTGGTCAGGCGGGCGGCCTCGTGCATCAACGATTTCTGGAATCGCCATTGATGAACTGGGTCATAGCGAGATATATCATGTCGAGCGGATAATTTCGCATAGTGATGAGCGTAATGTGGAGAATCAAATAGAACAGCAGGAACATGTTGATCTTGCACGGGTTTGCTGCGTGCAGGGCGAATGCAGAGATGCATAATCTTGTGGTCGCTTATCATGCCAGTTGGGCTTTCGAGTGGAGAATCACCAGCCTTGAATTCAATGTCCATGAAGGGGATGTCGTGCGAGGCCAGGGAGACGAAGCAGCGGTCGATGGTGCTCTCCGTGTGGTTGGCAGCCGCGCGGTGCGCGGTGGCCATCGTAGTTATCTCGAGCATGTCCTTGAAGAGGTTCTTCCAGAAGAGTGGCTGGCACTGGTATCTGCTCGCCTCGACCGTGGTGGAGTCGATCGGGGACAATAAACTCCTCGGTGGGTGCGCCGAGATATTGAAGTCGCCGAGCATGATGAATGTCCTCCTGTGTGGATCGGCTGCCGCGTGATCCTGTTGTAGCTGCCAGTGTTCACGGATAGCAGCTCGATCACTCGGCGACAAGTCGTAGTTGTGAATGTTGAAGATCACAGTCTCATATTGACGCGACGAATCCCATATGCTGAGCGAAGCAGCTCTCCCAGGAACGACTTCAGCAAGAGAATGCTGAGGGCGTTCGTCGGGTGGGCGGCTCTGCTCGACCTGGTCGCAAGGCACGAGAAAGCCAATGCCGCCCGCCGCCGTGCAGTTCGGGAGGCTGGAGTGATAGGCGCGATATCGATGAGGAGTGGAGCGCGCCAGCATGTCCATGTCGAAACTCGAGCCGTGGGTCTCTTGTAGCGCAATCAAAGCCCGCTGCCGCATGAGAGGTAGCAGAAGATCGTTTAGCAGCCCGCCGTTGGTCAGAGGATCCATGAAGAGCTCGAGTATTCCAGAAGGCGATCTGCATGCCGCGGTCTGTCTGCTTGCATAAGCACGGCGCCCAGCGAGGGCTAAAGCCACTGCGCTGCCGCGAGTGCATCGGAGAAGCTGTTCTCGAAGGCCGTCCGGATGTTCTTCTGGTGGTCGTCATTGATGCCGGCGCGGACCGCGGCAGTTGTCCATCTGATTGTGGTGGGCACCTCTGGCGCGCTGCCGACGTGGATCTGTACCAAGACCTCGTTATTGCTGGCGATGTACCCCTGTCCGCGGCACAGCCGAAGAGGAAGCTGCGCGAAGCGCTCGGTGACGATGGCGCCGAGGCGCTTGAGCTGCACCTCGCGTCGAACTGTCCGAGGGCTCTTATCCGCAGAGACGTAGAGTTGCACAGCAGGGCCACCCTCTCTGGCGAGCTCGAAGGTGCGCCAATCCCGTCCTTGTCGGAGCGCTTCGCGAAGACGACGTGTTCTGGGTTCAGCCACCGCCGCGCCGCCCGCGACGGTAAAGCTGCGCTTCTTGTCCAGCCCCGTGCCGTTGAAGGATATCTGGTCGAGCGTGACGTTGGCATCTCGGAGCCATGCGGCGAGTGCTGTTTTGAGCTCCTCCGCGCTGAACGCGGCGGCTGCCCCGCGCCAAAAAATGCATGGATCTGCTTGCCTGTCGAAAGCCGTGTTCGTGATGTCCGAGCATGGATTGCGCGCTTCTGCCTCGCCGACGACCCGCTCAAGTTTTGCCGCATTTTCAAGAAGCTCTCGGGTAGCGGTCTCTGTCTTCTCAACGCGGCACTTTGTACTCTGCAGCTCTCTCTCGGCGCGCTCGTTCTTAGCATGGAGGTCGGCCGTGATGGAAGTGACGGTGGCCATGAATTATTCTCTAGCTTTTTTTCCACAACTGCGTTGGCTGTCTTCTCGAATTCAGCAGCAGCAGACTTGACCTGCACGGGCAGCGCCTCCTCCAATTGGCGCCGAAGGTGCGCAGGGAGTTCTTGCAACTGTGTCTTCTGGGCGGAGTGGAACCGTGGATCCTGAGGCTGCGCGGCGACTCCTTCCGTTCGTTTTGCACTGGCTGGCTGAGATTCGCCCGGCGGCATGGAACTCGCTCTTCAGCGAGAGACACGTCGCGCAATAATATGAAGGCCGCTGCCGCGAGAGCAACCGCGAAAGAATATGGAAAGGTGAGCGGCCTGCGCGCTCGCGATTGGATCAGGCAAAATCTCTTGGAAGCTGGCCGCGGACTAGCGGCATCCATTTGTCGGCGCGGCCAAAATGAAGACCTTGAGCCAAAACGGCCACGGAGGAAGAGGAGGAGGAGGAGGAGGAGGAGGAGGACCAGGAGGAGCTGGAGGAGCAGGAGGAGGAGGAGGAGCAGGAGGAGAGGAGGAGGAGGGGGGGGTGGCGGGCGGCCGGCTGCCCCTGCCGGCTGCCCCGGCCGGTCGCCGCGGGCGCGCGAGGGAATGGGCCCGCCAACCGCCCCCCTGTTCCATTTCCGGCGCGATCCGGCGACGACTGCCGAACCGGCGCTCTCGCGTGGGACATCCTCGCAAAACCGGCCCCCGGAGCCTCCACGAGGAAGCCTTCCGAGGCCCCCCATGTTTCATTTCCGGCGCGATCCCGCGACGACTGCCGAACCGGCGCCTTTGCGCGGGACATCCTCACACAACCGGCCCCCCGAGCCTCCCCGAGGAGGCCTTCCGAGGCCCCCCCTGTTCCATCTCCGGCGCGATCCGGCGACGACTGCCGAACCGGCGCCGCGGGGCATCCTCACATAACCGGCCCCCGGAGCCTCCCCAAGGAAGCCTTCCGAGGCCCCCCATGTTCCATTTCCGGCGCGATCCCGCGACGACTGCCAAACCGGCGCCCTCGCGTGGGACATCCTCACAAAACCGGCCCCCTGGAGCCTCCCGAGGGCGCCTTCAGAGGCCCCCCCCCCCTCGGCCTCTGGGGCGGGGGGGGTGGAGAGGGCGGAGGAGGAGCCGTTGCCGCAGCTGGGCCCGGGCCGGGTCCTCCCCCCTCACCGGTTCTCCCCCTTTTCCACCCCGCGCCTTCCTCCCGCCCCTCGAGGGGCGGGAGGAAGGCGCGGGCCCCTGCCTGGGCGGCCGCGCTTGCCGGCGGCAGGTGCCCCTCGAGATGGAGAACGACGTGGAGCCTGGCGCGGCGCCGGCGGCTGGCGCACCGCCGGCGGCTGCGGCGGCGCTGGCCGCTGCCCTGGCCAGGGGCAACATGGGGGTGGAGGAGGGGGGAGGGGACGAGGGCGAAGCGACGCCGGCGAGGGGCGCGGACACGCAGGAGGGGCACGGAGCCGCGCCCCCCGGAGCAGCCCATCTTGGCGGTGCAGTCGGCGCCGCTGCTGCCTCGGGGAATAGCCGCGAGTGCTGGTGGTGCCCCCCCCGCGCCTGCCCCAGCCTCCGGAGCCGCCTCACGGACCAGGGCGCGCACGTGGACGGCGACCCTGCAGCCGGCGCGCCGGCACGTGGCCCTCTGCTACGCGTGCTGCGAGGGGTTCGGCCACCGAGAGGCGCGGCTGGCCAGCCGTGCCAACCCGGATCGTTACTTCAGGCACCCTGCCTGCGCCCCAGGGGGCACCCCCGCAGGCGCCGTGGAAGGCCCTGCGGCGCTGCCCGAAGATGCGCGGGCGCAGGTCCTAGCCTGCGCGGTGGGCGGCGCGGCTGAGGCGGCGGCCGCGGGCCCACAGGCAGCTGGCGCCAGCGGGGCGGCGAGCGCGCAGGAAGACGACCACGCGCCAGCGGGCGACCTGGAGCCCCGCCGCGCGGCGGCGGCTGAGAAGGGCGAGCTCCCCGGGCTCCCGTGGCGGGACACTCTGGACCTAACGGGCGCACTCCGCGAGCCAGTGCCGACCTGGACGGCTGTCCCTGACAGCCTCACGGCAGCCGTGGGCGACTTGCTGGCAGCCGCACTCAAGGCGGTCGCTGCGCAGCCAGCCCGGGGGGGCGCTTGGACGCGACTGCTGCTCTTGCCGCGCCTGCTCTTTGCCTCCCGGGTGCGATGACGAACGGGGGGCCGCGTCTGCCACGTAGGTTCTTACCGCGAGGATCCGGCAGGCGTGGGCGGGCGACTGGGCCGGCCTCTGGGCGGCGACCGCGCGCCCTGGCGACGGCGACGGAGGCGGCCGACGCCCGCCAGACCTGGCGGCGCAGGCCCGCCGGGTGCACGAGCTGCTGATGCTTGGGGAGGTGTCCCGGGCCGCCGCGGCCGCCGGGGGCCATGGGAAACTGGCCACTGGGGCCGGCGCGGGCCCCCAGCTCACCGCGCTCTCCCCTCCGGCAGGCGGGCCGCGGGCACGCGCGCCGCCGCCGCCGCAGGCGGGCGACTGGGAGGAGGCAGCTGCAAAGGAAGTGGCGCGATCCCTCGAGAAGTTTCCGCGGCACTCCGGCCGGGGGCCCACCGGTGCGCGCTTCGAGCACTGGGCAACCCTGCGGGGCCACGCGGAAGGCAAGGCGGCGCTCGCGGAGGCGCTGGGCTGTCTCCTGCGCGGCGAGGCGCCCGCGTCGGCAGCGCAGGCGCTGCTGGGCGGCCGCCTGATCCCGCTTCAGAAGCCACAGGGCGGGGTGCGGCCCCTCGCCCGCGGGGAGACGCTGCGCCGCATGGCGGCGAAAGCGGCGACGACGCAGCACAGGGAGATCATCGCCCAGGCGGTGGGTCCGCGCCAGTACGGCGTTGGGCGGCGCAGCGGCGTCGAGCTGATGCACAGGGTGGTGGCCGGCGCCGTGGAGGCATCACCACAGAGGGCGGTTTTGTCGCTGGACGTGGCAAACGCCTTCAACGAGGTGGACCGGGACGTCGTCATCCGCGAGGAAACGAGCAGGCCCCCGCCCCTCGCGCGCCTCGCAGCCGCGCGGTGCGGAGGGAACACCCCGCACGGCGCGCGCCTCTCTGGCGCTGTCACCGCGGTGACAGCAGAGCGGGGGCTCGACCAGGGCTGCCCCCTCTCGCCGGCCTTTTTCGCCACGGCCACGGCGACCCTTTACGAGGACTTGGCGCGCGCGCTGCGGCGGGACACGGGCGCCATCGTGGTGGCGTACCTGGACGACGTCTACCTCGTGGGCACGCTGGAGGAACTCGCTGCGGCCGCAGCAGCCGCGCCGGGACTCTACGCGGCGCGCGGACTCCGCCTGAACGGGAACAAAACCAAGGTGTGGAACCCGCACAACCTGCAGCTGCCTGCGACCCTTGCCGCAGCGGAGACACCCGAGCTCACGTGCGTGGGCAGCCGCCTGCCCTTCCTCGGCGGGGCCGCAGCCGAGGGCCTCGGCGACGACCACGACCCGGCGGCGACCAGCTTCGGCGCGGCGGCCGCGCCGGAGACGGCGACCCGGCACCTGGCGGCCTACTTGGCGGCCCTCGAGACCTTGCGCAAGCACGGCTTGAGGGCGCAGGACGAGCTGGCGCTCCTTCGCACCTTTGCGAACGGTGCTGCCCTGCACCACGCTCGCGCGCACTTGCTCAGCGAGGCCTGGTGCGCCGACTACGACGCTCGGGTCCTGGGGCACCTACAAAGCGTGACTGGGCAGGCCCTGACCGCGGCGGCGCGCGAGCAGGCCTGCCTCCCCCTGGCAGATGGGGGGCTCGGCTTGCACGGCCTCGGGGAGCGCCGCCTGCCCGCCTTCGTGGGTTCCTGGCTGGCGTGTCTGGCCGAGGTGCGCCGCGAGCTCGGCCTGCCGAGCCTCGAGGCCTTCGCCGCGGCCTGCCCCCGGACCTGGACGACGGCGAGAGAAGCGGGGCACCTGGCTGGCGCGAGCGCCGCGGACTGGCTCCGCGCGGCAACGGAGCGCGAGGCGAAAGCGCAGCGGCGCCTCACGAGGCCGGCACAGGAGCGGCGCCGCGCTCTCCTGCTCGCCTCCCTGCCGCCGCCAGAGCAGGCGAGCCTCCGCTCGGCCAGCGGGAAAGGCGCCAGGAGCTGGCTCCTCGGCCGCCCACAGAGCCGGACCACGTCTTGGCGGACGAGCACTTCCGCCCAGCGCTGGCCTTGCGGCTCCGCCTACCGCTGCCGCTGGGGGCCAGCGCAACCTGCCTCCCGGCGCCGCCCCGACGGCTCCTGCTGCGGGGCTGACCTGCGCGCAGACCCCGGGCATCCCCTGAATTGCCCAATCGCTGTGCTGAAGCACGACGGTGTCCGGAACTGGCTCGCGCGTTGGCTAGCGGAGCGGGGCGCCACAGGCGTGAGGACGGAGCAATTCGTCCCCGCCTGGGACAGGCCGCGCCCGGACGGCACCCTCGAGGCCGCGCGGCTGGACGTGGCCTTCACCGACCCGGTCGCCGGGGTCACCTACGCCGACGTGGTGATCACCGACGCGGCCTTGGGCGCGGGCACACCCGCCGGGCGAAGCCGCGCCGCGCGCGACGGGGCCGCGGCGGCGGCGGCGGGACCCGCAAGCACAGGCGCTACCCGGGCCCGGCCCTGGTCGCCTTCGCCTTGGAGGCGCAGGGCCGAGCCGGGAAGGAGGCGCAGGCGCTCCTGCGGACTTGGGCGGCGGGCGACCCGGCAACGCTGACGGCGGCGCGCCAGAGCCTGGCCGCCGCTCTGCAGCGCGGCAACGCCGAGGCTCCCCGCACGGCCACCCTGGCCGCTGGCGCGGCGCGCCGCCTGCCGGGCCCCGACGGCCCCGCCCCGCCCGAGCGCCGCGCCAGACTCAGCGCCGGGCCTGCGGCGGCGCTGCCCTTGCCAGGCTGAGCGCCCCCGGCTAGGCCGACGGGCTGCAGGGAGGCGCGCCCGCTCCTGCGCGCCGCCTGGCCGCCCCGAGCCGCGCGCCCTGCTGGGCGACCGCCGCTGAGACGCTGGCGGAGGCTGGCCCGGCCCCCCGGCGCCGCCGCGGCTGCCGGCGCTGCCCAGCGGCCACCCCACGCCGCGGACGCTGCGGCGCGGCCGCCGCGGGCGCGCATTGGGTCAGGTGGGGGATGATTCAGACGACCTCCATGCAACGTCACAACCACCTGGCCCGCGGTCCGCGGCGGCCCCTGCGCCGCTGCCAGAGCTGGACGCCGCGGCGCTGCCGGGCGGCGCCGCGGCCGGCCCGCGCCCCGCGGCCTGGCCGCGCGCGCGGGGCAGCAGCCTCCGGCCGGCCGCAGCAGCCGCGGGCGCGCGGGGGCGGCGCGGCGGGGCGCGGGGCGCGCGGCGCCGGCCCGCGGCGGCGCGCGGCGGCTCGCGGCTCGCGCGCCGCGGACCGCAAAGGCGGCGGGCCCCCCACCGGACTCCGGGGGGCGCCGCCGCCGCGCTGCCAGGAGGAGGAGGAGGAGGAGGAGGAGGAGGAGGAGGAGGAGGAGGAGGAGGAGGAGGAGGAGAGGAGGAGGAGGATGTGGAGGAGGAGGAGGAGGAGGAGGGGGAGGGGGTGTGGGGGAGGAAGGGGAAGGGGAGGGGGAGGAGGAGGAGGACGAAGAGGAGGAGAGCTGGAGGAGGAAGGGGAGGAGGGGGAAGAGGAAGAGGAGAGGGAGGAGGATGTGGAGGAGGAGGAGGAGGAGGAGGAGGAGGAGGAGGAGGAGGAGGAGGAGGAGGGAGGCGGAGGAGGAGGAGGAGGAGGAGGAGATTTCTCGGGGCGGACGATTTATTTTTCACCGTTGGGGCGCCCCCTCGCGAGCCTCGCCCTCCTTATCCTCACACTAATTTTCCTCTCGTTCATTTCCCTCTCGCCCAGGAGCGCGCGTCCCCTCTTCTATATACAGAAACTCCCGATCAACCGCAGAGCGGCCGATGTTACTAATATTCCCCCTGTAGAGGGACAGGCCCGACTTAATCCATGACTGCCATCAGACCACCCCAACCCAGCCCGAAGGCCCGAATTGCGGGCTGTTTTCTCCGTGTCCCCCCCCCCCGCCACTGGAAGTGGAGGGCGAATCGGGGCCTTCGGGGTGGGTCGGGGTGGTTTGGTGGGCGGTGGCTCCAGGGAGCCGACGCCGAGGCGCAGCTGCTGCTGCAAAGCATCCCGAGGCGCCACACCTCCAGGAGCCGACGAGCACCCGCGGGAGAGACAGCACGGGGCCGCGCCCGCCTCGCCTCGCCCGGGCCCGGGGTCGTCATGCGCGCGAACACGCCGCTGTGCGGAGCGAGCAGAGCGGGGACGCCACCGCTGGCGTCCCACGTCAGCTTCCGCACGTTCGGGTCATAGCAGGTCCCATCGGCGAACCACTTCAGGACCCTGGCCCGCTCGAACAGGCGCACGTTGGACAGCTCGGGTGCGGGGGTCTCCTCCTCCACCTCCCACCTGCACCACCTCCACCTCCACCTCCGCCTCCACCTCCACCTGCTCCACCTCCTCCACCTCCTCCTCCTCTTCCTCCTCCTCCTCGGCCTCCACCTCCTCCTATTTCCTTCTCCTCCTCCTCCTCCTCCTCCTTCTCCTTTTTCTCCTCGCTCTCCCCCTTTTTCTCCTCGCTCTCCAAGGTGTGCTCTAGAGATGGGAACACTTCCTTGTCGTCGCCGTCGTCGCTCGACGTCGTCCGCCTCCCTGGCTCATCCGGCTCTGACGGACCTCCTGGCCCGTAAGTGCCTGGCCCCTCCAGCCTGGCCCTGTGGCGCGGGGCCCCTGGCGTTCGTCATCGCCGTTCGCCCCCCCCTGGCCACCCGAGCCCCTCCCCGACCCTCGCCGCGCCTGGGCCCCCCCGCTGTTCCTGTCCGTCGCCGCTCCCGCGCGCAAGAGCCAGGACATGCGTGCCCCTTGCTCCTCCTCCTCCCCCCCCCCCGTGGAACCGACCAGGCTCACCTCCTCCTCGTCCTCCTCCTCATCCCCCTCCTCCTCCTCCTCCCCCTCCTCCTCCTCCTCGACCTCCTCCTCCTCCTCCTCCTCCTCCTCCTCCTCTTCCCTCCTCTTCCTCCTCCTCCTCCTCCTCTTCGTCCTCCCCCCCCCCCTGCGTGGACCACGGGAGGCCCCCGAAATGTGCGGGCTGGCCGGGGAGATCCCCCAGCACCCCGCAGAGCGGGCGATAGCGGGGGGGAGCTTCGGTGGAGCTCCCTATTGGGGCACTTTCGCGAGCGCACCTAGCTTGTCCCCCTCCCCCTCCTCTCCTCCTCCTCCTCCTCCTCCTCCTCCTCCTCCTCCTCCTCCTCCTTCCTCAAGCAACTGGGGCCCATGTTTTCTGGACCTGCCTCTGCGCTTGAGGTTTCGTCTCCCCTCGGGAGACGACTGAATCAGAGGCAATCGTAATCACTCACAGCCCTCGGCGCCCGCCATGGCGCCTCTCGCTCGTCGTGCTGGCTGGTCTGCTGGCACTCCGTCATGGCGCGACGGGGGCTCTGTCGGCTACTGGAAATGCGGGCACTGCGGCTGCGGCAAGAACCTTGGACACTACTGGTTCTGCAGCCAGTGCCACGGCAAGAGGAAAGAGGTCGAAGCCGCCATCCCGCCCCAGCCCGGGGGAGCCTGGGCAGGAGACTGGCAGCGCACGACCTGGCAGGAGAAGCCGCCCATGGAAGGTCTTCCTGTCGGCCTCCAGGGCGGTGCGGCCCCTCCGCCTGTCGCTGGGGATCAGGACAAGCTCTCGGACAAAGAAGTGGTGCAACTCATCAGCCTCCATCGGAAGATGGGCAACGAGGCATCGGCAGCGGCCCTTCAGCTGAGGCTCGAGAAGCGACGTGCTGGTGACCCTCCTGTTCCCCTGCAGGCCCAGGCCAACCAAGTGGTTCGTCACATCAAGCAGCTGGGAAAAAAAAAGCTCCAGCACGATTTGGATCAGTATACTCAATGGTCAAACTGGCTCGCCGACAAGAAGGAGTCCATTGGGGAGGTGCGGCGCGAGCTGGCTGGGGAGATGCAGAAGTACCAGGGGCTGGTGGATCAGCTTAGGGCCCAAGTCTGTCCAGCGCCTGCCACGCCACAGAAGCCGCGCTTCGCCCTCCAGGACCTCCTGGATGAGTCCAGCGACTTCCTGGACATGGGCAGTGTCGAGGAGGTCTTCGGGGTGGACGGCTCAGTCTATGAGGTTCAGGAGTCCGACACCCAGGAGCTTGAGAAGAGGACCGCGCAGCTCAAGGAGTCGATGCAGAAGGCCGCTCGCCAGCTCTCTGGCGAGGCCCAGCGGCACTTCAAGAAGCTCAAGGAGGATCACGCCAAGCACGTCCAGAGGATGGGTAAGAAGCGCAAGGTCGGTACTTCAGGTGAAGCTGCGGCGGCGACACCTGGTGTTTCTGCGGAGTCCATGGGCGAGGCCCAAGATCATGCTGGAGACGGTGGAGGTGATCATTCGAGTGGTGCGGCGGCGTCATCTTCGGGGGGTTCGGCTGGGTCATCGTCGGCGGCGCAGTTGCTCGCCAGCGCGGACAAGCTCATCGGGCCCCTGTCAGATCCCCCCCCTGCCAGCGCGTAGCCGACAGGGGGGACTTCATGAATGCGTTCTCTCGCGCGGCAGCAGGGACGCTACTCCACCATCTGGGTCGACTGGGTCCTCCTGGTCATCGGCGGTGGCTTCTGGTTCACCCTGTGAGGGCCAGCGCGGAAGGTGCTCGCCCAGCCATGGGGCCCCTGCCATTTCTGTTCGAGAGGCTCTTGAGATAGCCAAGGATTTTTTAGGCTGCCCACCGAGGGCGGCGTGCCCTCGGACCCATCCAAGTTTCTGTCAGTGCCCTCCCTGCCCTGGTTGCACGTTTCAGCGGTCGATCGAAACGGTAAATTGCACGAGTTGGTCTTCCCTCGAGTCTTGGCTTGTAACCGCGACTTCCCACATCGTACTCGTGCAGGAACACCACCTCGCATCGAACGACGACGTCGCCAAGGCAGGACAATGGGCGCTAAAGAGGAGATGAAGGCTCGGTTCAATCCTGCGACCCGCACGCCGGCGGGAGGCACCTCAGGAGGTGTCGCGATGTTGGTTCGCTCTTTCCTGGATTTCCACGATCCCGAGTTCGGTCAGATCGTCGCCCCTTCCAGGGCCATGAGTGGAATTGTTCAGGTTCCAGGGGCTCCGTCGATCCTGGTCTCGTCGGTCACCTCTTCGATAGCGAGGGCCCCACTGACAGGAATCTCGATTTGCTGGCGGCCGTGTCGGCCAGGCATTGTTCGTTTGAAGGTCCGAACGTGATCGGAGGCGACTTTCACATGGCGCCTGATACATTGGTTACTTCTGGAGTTCCTGGATATCTTAAGTCTAACGTCATTTATCCTTATATCGGCACATGTACCAATACTGGGGGCTTAAAGGTTCTCGACTACTTTGTGCTATCATCAAGCTTCAGTCGGTGCATCCAGGAGGTTTCAGCAGTCCTAGGCAGCGACATCAAGACGCGCGCGCCCGTGCGCATCCTCTTTTACCCGCAATTGGCTGTGCTCAAGGTCCTCACTTCCCCCCCCCGGCCTGAGCTGCCGTCCGAGCGCCCCATCGGGCCAGAGCCGTGCTCGGAGGACCACGCCACAGTCCTGGATTGCGCCCGCGCGGGGCGCGAGTTGATAAAACGTTGTGCTACAAGGTCCCCGGTTCAGAGGCATCTTGACGTGCTGCATCGAGTTTGGGCCGACGCGGCCGATGTGGGAGCTTTCCAGAATTTTGCAGACCAAGCTGGTTATATGGATCCCGCGGACGGAGGCCTCGATTGGCCTGGGTTTCTGCTCTGGACAAAGACACCCGCCCTCCTGTTCGGGATCCTGGTCTGGTACCTGGTCGATGGTTGTCGAGGGCCTCGAGGTTTATCTTGGGGGCGGTCGATTCAGGAGACGGTGTGGCCTTTGGGCGTTTCGGAAGCATTTCCTGGATCCTCCCGCGCATGTTCGTCGGGCTTGGGGCGATTTCCAATATCTTTTTCAGCAGGGATGTGGGCTCCTCGAGAATTTTCAAGATGTTTCCCACGATGCGTCAGGTTTCCGTGAATTTCAAGCTCTTTTCGAACCCAGAGTGGCAGAGTATGCAAAGTCTTCCTCACAGCGGTCCTTAAAGGAGTGGCGTAGCTGGCTTCTGGATGGAGTTGACAAGGGGGGTAAAAACGCTCACCGCCGGACTCGTGAGTTGAAACCTTGGGTGGCGACTACCACGTTGTCTGCCGACGGGCATGTTTTGTCGGACCCTGCGTCCCTTCTGCAGTCGGAGGGGGAGCGGTTCGGGGCCCACTGGGATTCCAAGCCGCACCCACATGTTGGCGAGTCTGGGCCCATGGTTTTCATGGAACCATGGGGGCCGCTTGCTGCAGATGATCTGATTGCCGCGAGCAAGACTTATGCAGTAGGCACGGCCACCAGTGTTGATGGGTTTCACATGCGGCACTACTCTTTATGCATACCGACCTGTTGGATGCAGTCAGCGCCTTATGTATGATGATGGAAGCCACGGGCCTCCTACCGCACCCTGCCCAGGTGCTGATGACCGCGCTGCTGCCGAAACCAGCGGGCGGGCACCGCCCCATCGGGCTTTTCTCGTCTTTATACAGGCTGTGGGCGCGCGCCCGAGGGCCCCATGCAGAGCGTTGGGAAGCCGGGCATCAGAGATTGCACCTCGCTTCTGATTCGTTCAACTCTGCCTCGGATGTCGTGTATCGCCAGGGGGTCAAGAGCGAGCATGCCGTCGGTCGTGGGCATAGCTGTTGCAATATCCTATGGGATGTGTATCAATTCTACGAGACGATTCGGCTTCCAAAGCTGCTAGATCGGTGCCAGGCCTTGGATTTCCCGATGCAGATTGCCAGGGTATCCGTAGGGGCTCATCGAGGAGCTCGATTTGTTTCCCTTGGGGGCCTCCTGCATGGGCCCCATTTTGTCGCGCGCGGGGTTGTGGCTGGATGCAGCATGGCTACTGCCTACGTGCGAGTTTATGTTATTCCTACTGTGGACCCCATCAGGTTCCCCCAGCAGGTCTCCCTTGACATCTACATTGACGATTAAGGGCTCTCGAGCTCTGGGACATATGAATCGGTGGTTCCTCGCTTATGAAGGCCTCGGTGGACCTCTTGATGGGTCTTGAGACTGACATGAAGGCCACTGTTTCTACAGGCAAGGCGGCGGCTGTTTCGTCTCATGCGGGTGTTGGGCAGGCCATCAAGCAGTTCTTTGGGCGGCGCGGCGGCCATTCTACTGACGCGAGGACCTGTCAACCTCGGAGTAGACGACGGCGCTGGACAGGCTCGTCGCACAGGAGGTCGAGGTAAGAAGGCCAAGAGCCGACTGCATCATTTTCGGATTCGATGTAAGCGCGTTCGTAAAGTTCGTCAGGCTCTCGGCCGTCATACCCGCAAAATTTTTGTTTCAGGACCGCTGGCATCTGTGAGCTACGGCTCCGAAGTCTATGGTGTGTCTGATTCTGAAGTGGGTCTGCTTCGAGCTGGGTTCGGGGAATATGTCAAACCGCCCGCGGGATCCAGGTCTCTTACGTCCCTCTGTATCCTGGAAGGGGACCCTGTTTATCATGCTGCCATTTCGCCGATTGCCAGATACTCCAGGGAGCTGTGGGACGCCCAGGTTCAGCAGACTCCATTCGCATTAGGTTTCGCAGTACTTAGAGACGCCTGGCAGCATACATGGTCCAGACCGCCGTCTTCGTGGCGGCAAGTTCGTGGACCGATCGGCGCCATGTATCTTTCTCGTTGCCGCATGGGTTGGACTGGACCATGCCCAACTACGCGCAGGTGGTGAGCGATCTAGGTGCGCCCTACTCCTTCACTACCTCGTCCCCCAAGCTGATCAAGAATATGTTGCGTGAGGGCCCCTGGGGGGGTTTGGGGTCCTGGGGCTTGTGGACCCCCCCCTGGGAGGGGTTTGGGGTCCCTGGGCTTTTGGACCCCCCCCCGGGTTTTTGGGCTCCCCCCCTGGGGGTTCCTCCTCCCTCCTCCTCCTCCCCTTGGGGGCCAGAGCCGGAGCGAAGCCGGATCGGCAAAAGCCGGATCGGGCGAACTCGAAATCGGAATCGCAAATCGGAATCCCGGAATCGAGTCAGTTCGAACTCGGAATCGCGGGAATCGACTCGAATCGAGCCGGCAGAATCGGAATGACCCCTGCAAGACGCCCAATATGGCCTTCAAGACGACCCTGAAGCGTCCCAAGAAGGCCCCAAGACTGCCGAGAGAGGCTCCCAAGACGGCTTCCGACGGCGTCAGACGGGCCAGGAACGCCGTAAGACGGCCAAAGAGGCCCCCAAGAAGCCCAAGGAGGACACCAAGAGGCCTCCAAGAGGTCCCCAGAAACATCCCAGGAGGCCCGAAGAACGACCCAACAAGCTTTCAAAAGGTATCATCATCCTTCTCCTCATGCAGATCGGCGGGGTCAGGATCCAAAAACACATTGGATTTGCCACATTTCTGAAATCCGGCGGCACCCCTCACGCAGATCGGCGGGGTCAGGGTCAAAAAACACATGGGATTTGCCACATTTCTGAAATTCGGTGGCACCCCTCACGCAGATCGGCGGGGTAAGGGTCCAAAAACATATGGGATTTGCCACATTTCTGACATCCGGTGGCACCCCTCACGCAGATCGGCGGGGTCAGGGTGCAAAAACAATTCGGATTTGCCACATTTCTTAAACTCGGTGGCACCTCTCACACAGATCGGCGGGGTCAGGGTCCAAAAGCATATCGGATTTGCAACATGTCTGACATTCGGTGGCACCCCTCACGCAGATCGGCAGGCAGGCAGGCAGGCAGGAGCCGCGCCCTGACGGCGCATCGGCAGAAAATAGCATGCGGAAAACATACCTGAAACACATGCAAGAACACCTGCGTGCAAACGCGCTGCCTCGGTGGACAAGCGCCGGACCCTTCGTTCCGGAGCGTCGCGAGGGAAAACCGCATCTGTACACGAGAGAGGGGGAGGGGGGAGCAGGGAGGGAGGGCGGGAGGGGAGGAGGGGAGAGGGGAGAAACTATCCACCGTATTCTTCTACGACCTTGCGCCACTCACGTGGGGCTCCCTGCAAGAGGGATTGCAATCGACCTGGATCACTTCCCGCTGCCTCTAGAGCCCTCGCACGCATGTACTTTGTCCATTGCAAGCGCGGGCGCCCCCTGGTGCGCGCACTGGCCCAATCTCTTGGCTGCGCGTCGACTGCCACTCCCGTCTCGAACACCATGTTCCTTGGAAGGCTGTCTGGACAGGCTGCCGCCAGTTTACCATAAAGTTGCAATTGACGTCGTAGTAGAAGTACAGCTAACGGTTTGATGTTTGCTGTTGACCTCACTGTCGCATTGCTTATTCGTTAAACGTACGCAGGCGGAATTCTGCGGATACGTCGGAGGCACTTTGCTTGAAAACTGTCCAGTCGGTCCCTGTCTGCTTTCAATAGAATACAACTTTCCAGCCCACGCAAAAGCTTCGAAAACATACAGACGCCCAACACCTTGGTTTTATGATGATTGCTCATGTTGGCGTGATTCCATACTGTGCACATCTTGTCGAATGCCCCTCTTGCTTCCCCGAGCCTTCGTGTTACCTCGGTTCTGGCGTTCCCGTCAGCGCTCAACAATCCACCAATATACACTGCGTGGTCCATGCACGCGATCGGGTTGCCATCCGGGCCTGCAACATTCGCTTCTGAGCGGATCCTGGTTTTCGACTCGTTGAGCTCGAGACCAAGTGCTCTCCCAGTTTGTATAATAGCATCCAGATGTAATTGAAGAGCCGCCGGGCCTGTGGTTCCGAGCGTCGTGTCGTCGGCATATAACATCTTTTTATCCACATAATTTGTCGAACCATTGTCGTAAGCAGACCTCTCCAGCTTTTTGCCCACCGCCTCCAGCAGCACCGACGCGACGAAGATGAACAAATCTGGTGATAATGGGCATCCTTGCGCTATGCCCGCAGCCTGGATTCTAGCGGCGGCGGCTGTATTCCCATCTTTCACAATGAACTTTCTGGCCCGGTAGACCGCCTGCACCGCGTCGACCATGGCCGGGGGCGCGCGGATGCGGCGGAGAGCAGACATCAAGCCTTCTGGTTTGATTCTGTCGAACGCTTTACTCCAGTTGCGTCGATGAGCCGGCGCGCCAGGAACAGAGCGTCCGTCGCGCCTCGTCCAGGGCGAAATCCGCGCTGACACCGCCTTAGAGATTTCTCTGTACCACCAAGTTTTAGCCTCTGCAGAATCATACTTGCCAGTGCTTTGTATCCAACATCCATAACCGATATTTGTCTGTAGTTGCTGGGCTGCGACGCGTCACCTTTCCTGAAAATAATGGCGACGGACACTTCCCGCCACTCCTCGGGCATGTCTTTCTGCTGCCAGCATGTATTGCAAAAGTCCAAGAAGATTCCAAGAACCGCGTAATTTTGCCATAGAGCTTGCCACAAATCCGGCGGCGCGCCGTCGTTGCCAGCTGCTTTCTCCCTTTTGAGAGACTCAACTGCGCGACGTAGTTCTTCCACTGTGATGTCTTGTGCATTCACCACGAGAAACCCACCCTCTTTCCAGAATGTTGAACACGTTTCCATTGCTTTTTCTCCAAGTAGTCGGCCATGGCTTCTCCCTTGAACTCGGCGCCCACGAGCTCCCCCTGTAGATTTCGAACCCGCCCACGCTGCGTGGACCGCCCTTTCATCAGAGACCAGATCGCTCCCCATCCACCGTGATCGATTGAGTCTTCCAACCATTTCTTTCGGTCTGCCCGTGCTGAGGATTGGATTCGTTTGTTCAGTCTTCTGACCTCGTCATTGTCGCAGTTGCGCTGTCTACAAACGTTCCTTTGCTAGATAAATTGCAACGTCCGCTGCGTGATCCATGGTCGGCACGGGGTCGCGGCGAGGGCCGGTCTATGTTCTTTGGCTGAATGCAACATGCACAAAGCGATTGTCCCGGCCGTCGAGTGCGTGGATTCGCATTGCGGTCTGTTGCTCCATTCTGCGACAAATCCAGATCTGTATTTCTGTTTGACCCCCTCGTCCAGGAGAGCTGCCAGATCCATGTTTGGTTTTCGGTGAAGGCGTTCAATAATAGGACTATTGATTCCCATGTCCACAACGGTAATGACATGATGTGATTGTAATATTCGATACCTATCGCCCCAGATGCTGCGTCGATTTGACATCCAATCAGCCTCGACGATCACGTGGTCAAGCTGCTCGAAACTGCCAGAAATTATGTTATCCATTGGTCGCGCGCCCAGGTCGTGATATGTTACTTTTGAAGTTGGACCCGCGTCGAAAAATGCGTTCGCGACGCGCGCCTCCATACCGGCGCATAGTTCCACCGGGAGTTCTCGATTTGACCGGGCAGCCCAAATGCCGCGAGTGTTCTCGAACACGAACTTTCTTATCACATCTTCTTCCCCGGCATACTGCTGCGACAATCTGGCGTTGAAGTCACTCGACAATACCGCGGGCCCAGGGGGCCGGCATCTCCTGGTGAATTTGCCCAGCTCGGCAAAGAAATCGCGACGAACGTCGTAATCGTACTTAATTGTGAAAGCGTAGGCTGTGACCAATGTCAGCGTACCTCCTGCGACTCGCATCCGTAAGCTCGCCATTCTGTCGCTGTATCGCAGATGACCTTTCACAGCATGTTTCGCCCAAGGTGCAATAATAACCCCACCCCAGCGTATTCCCTGCTTTCTTTCTCCGTCCCAGATGAAATGGAAAGGTAATTTTCGAATTCGTAAACTGGTGATCCACGACAGCGCGTCTCTAGGAGACACAGCACCGCAGCGTCCAGATCCTGCATATGTTTGATCACTTCGTAAAGCTTGCGCGGCCGGTCCTGGCTGATGCCTTCGACATTCCAGGACGCAACCCTACCGCAAGAAATCGGCCAAGATGAAAACGTCACCCATCGGCCGGTCGAAGTTGCACTCGAATTGCTGCCGATGCGCCGTCCGAGTCCCTATTCAGGAGACCTGCCGCCTTTCTGACCTTTCCCCCCGCCTTTAGGCGTCATTTGCACGGGTGGTTAGCTGCTGTACTTCAGGGCGCTTTGTAAGATCATCCAAAGAAGCCCACACATTGCCCCGTTTGATCTGGAGGGCGTCGTTGGAGACGCTCACTGTGACCACTGTTTCCTTCGCAACTGTTAGCTTGCATGAGATCGTGTCCACTTGTTTACCTCTGACTTCGAATATGCTCAACCCAAAAAAGGTTTGCGAAGACCGAACAGGAAGCTCTCTGGCACACGCTTCTCGATAGGTTAGTCGGCATGGGTCCACACCGTGCTTGATTGGCATTATATCTGCGCTTTGCCAATGGCGTTCACGAAAGTGTCCCGGACTGTGACGGACGCGAACTTTGCGAAGACGATGCTGTTGAAGTCGCCCTTCACGAAAATATCCCATGGTTCAGGTGCTTTTGTACGCCGAATGTGATCTTGGAAGAACTGCATGGCGGAGTCAAGATCAAAAAGACCCCCCAAACCACCAATCACAGCATTGCACTCCCGCTCCTGGTTCGTGGTGAGCTCCGCGAACTGACGCTCCAGCTCCGGCAAGTTGCCCTCAATCTGAGATGTGGAAGTTGCCCCGGAGTGCGCAGATGGTGCCATCGACGGAGACCTGGTACCAGTCTGCTCCAAAGCCTCTATGCGATCGTTGAGTTGTTGCATGTCGTTTTTGATGGGGTCCAAGGCCTGCTGCAGCTCTCCTCTGGAGACGCCGTGCTCCTTGATAACTTCGATATCCCTGTGGAAATACTGCTTGAACATGCCCTCGATCGCGGTCATGCTGATGCCTCCCGTGGCAGATTGGGCTACACCTCCTCCTCCCTTCTCGATTGCGTTCATGCTGATCTCCCCCGTCGACGCCTCCGCTCCTCCTTTTCCCGTCCCACCTTTTGCCCCAGTATCGTCATCAAGCCCGTCCATCTAGTGAAGTGGGCTGTGGATCCGATGCTGCTCAAACAACTGCCTGACTGGTGTGCCCGGCAGTCGCTTCTCACCATCGCCTGGAGAAGCCATCGAAAAAGGCTGATGTAGAGAGTAAGAGTTGGAAAAGGAGTACAGTAAGTGAGTAAGATGGCAGCTTGAGCCAATGCGACCTTGAGCCAATGCGATCTTGAGCCAGGGTCAGGGTCAGGGTCCAAAAACACATGGGATTTGCCACATTTCTGAAATCCGGCGGCACCCCTCACGCAGATCCGTAGGGTCAGGGTCCAAAAACACAGGGGAATTGCCACATGTTTGAAATTCGGCGGCACCCCTTACGCAGATCCGTAGGGTCAGGGTCCAAAAACACAAGGGGTTTGCTACATTTCTGAAATTCGGTTGCACCCGTGACGCAGATCCGTAGGGTCAGGGTCGAAAAACAAACAGGTTCCGACACTGCTTCACGGCGGCGCCCAGACCTCATGATTTAGCTTTTGCATCTCCCATGATCCGAGACAGGAGGCTGGCGGCATGGATACATGTGTATATGTACATAGTGTATAAGTATGAATATACTAAGCATCTACATATTTGCGCAAATAGGTATGTACGAATATGTGTACATGTCTATGTATATGTCTTCATGCATGTATCATGCATATACGCATGCTCAAACAATAGCTCCCAAGCCAGGGCCAGCGGAAGGAAAGGGGGTTCGGCTCTACGCGGTTCCCAAGCATCCGTCAGCGCTGACCGCTGCGTACCCTTGCACCAGAGGCTGCTTCCTGCCACCGCCCGCCCGCGCCGCCGCCGCTGCCGCCGCCGCCGCCGCCGCCTCCCCCGCCGCCGTCGCAATCTTCGTCGGCGGTGGCTGCAATGAGGCCTGGGTACTGGCGTGAAACATCGACCCGGGACCTCTCCAGGTGCGCATTCTGGAAAGGATCTCGAGGCGGATCCCGCCGTGGCGACGGCGAGTCCCAGGAAAGGCTCCAAAATGTGAAACGGACAGCGAGATCCTCGATCCTCGATCCTCAGGAAAGGCACACAAAAAAAACAACCACAAAACGACTCGACCCTCATGGCCATGGCATCGCACATCTAGCCCGCTCGCCGCACGACCGCGCGCGGGCCTGGCCCTCGGTGTCGAAGAAATTGACGCACAGCTCGCCGCAATCCTGCGCGCAGGGTCCCGGCCCCCCCTTGGGCTCGCCGGTGGGAGGATCACGAGCCAGGCCCCTGACAGGAGCGCAACTCTGAGAAAACGCCTCCCTAAGCCTGCCAACCGCACTGGGCGATCACCACGACACACTTAGTGGGCGGCCCGCGGCCCGCGGTGGCAGACCTAGGAACGACGGCCCAAGCTCACGCGGACCTTAGTCAGCCGAGGTCCTGCGCCAGAACCCCCTGCCAGGAGGCCCCCCCCTCGGGGGGGAGCTTGCTTGCTTCCACTGCATCGATGCCGAATCAGAGGGTGGACTACTTTCATGCACCGTAAAGCCTGGATGACACGACTCTTTCCTATCAGGATATGGGGGTGCCTGGGGGCCTTCAACACCGTTGGGAACGCTGGGCCAAAAACGGCCCATGCACTACGTGCAGAACAACCTCGCGGAACCTCTTGACCAGGCCGGAAGGACCGAGTTGCACAAAACGGTTCCGACCCCTTCCCCAGTTGTCGAGATGAATGAAAACGACAGGATTGAAGAAACAATCCTGGCGAAAAACCAACCGTATTCAATTGTGAATACCGCAGTGTCGGTACCGCTTTCGTTGGAGCTCCCTATGGGGCGCATGTACTGGGTGGGGGAGACACATGCGGCCGCGGCCAGTGGGGCCTTCGGTGGAGCTCCCCATGGGGCAACGACGCACTGTGCTGCGTGGGGGGGGAAGCATGTGGCCGCAGCCACTGGGGCTTTCGGTGGATCTCCCTATGGGGGAACGAAACGCCGTACTGGGCGGGGGAGACGCGTGCAGCCGTGGCCAGCGTGGCCTTCGGTGGAGCTCCCTATGGGGCCACGAAGCGTTGTAAAGGGTGAGGGAGGCGCACGCGGCCGCGGCCACTGGGGCCTTTGGTGAAGCTCCCTCTGGGGCCACGAAGCGTTGTACTGGGCGGGGGAAACGCATGCGGCCGCGGTCATTGGGGCCTTCGGTGGAGCTCT
Source organism: Prorocentrum cordatum (assembly GCA_963575745.1). NCBI lineage: Eukaryota > Dinophyceae > Prorocentrales > Prorocentraceae > Prorocentrum > Prorocentrum cordatum. The sequence goes on from CAUYUJ010004258.1 coordinate 373,003, forward strand.
CTGGGTGGCTATGAGGTGCTGCACTGGGTTGGGGAGACGCAAACGGCCGCGTCCAGTGCGGCTATCGGCGGAGCTCCCCATGGGGCCATGAGGCGCTGCACTGGCTGGGGAGACGCATGAGGCGCCGCACTGTATGTGAAGACAAGCATGCGGCCGCGGCCACTGGGGCCCCATGGGGCCACGACGCGCTGTACTGGGTAACGGAGGCGCATGCGGTCGCCACCGCTAGGGCCTTCGGTGAAGCTTCCAATGGGGCCACGACGCATCGTAGTGGGTGGGGGGGGGGGGCGCAGGTGGCCGCGGCCACAAGGGCCTTCGGTGGAGCTCCCTATCGGGCAACGAAACGCTGTACGGTGCGGGGGAGACGCGTGCAGCCGCGGCCACTGGGGCCTTCGGTGCTGTACTGTGCGGGGGGGAGACGCATGTGGCCGTGGCCACTGGGGCCTTTGGTGGACCTCCCTCTGGGGCTACGAAGCCTTGTACTGGGCGGGGGAGACGCTTGCGGCCGCGGCCACTGGGGCTGTCGGTGGACCTCCCTATGAGGCCAGGATGCGAGCGGTGTACTGCGTGGGGGAGACGCATGCGGCCGCGGCCACTGGGGCCCTCGGTGGAGTTCCCTGTGGAGCTAGGAAGCGGTGTAGTGCGTGTTGGGAAACGCAGGTGGCCGCGGCCACTGGGGCCCTCGGTGGAGCTCTTTGGGGGGCCACGCGGCGTTGTAAAGGGTAAGGGAGACGCATGCGGCCGCGGCCACTGGGGCCTTCGGTGGAGCTCCCAATGGGGCCACACCGCGTTGTACAGGGCGGGGGGAGACGCAGGTGGTCGCGGCCACTGAGCCCTTCGGTGGAGCTCTTTTGGGGGCCATGAAGCGTGTGAACAATGTACCGAATTGGTCGTGCGGAGGGCAGAAGCAGGGATGGGAGGAGGGAGGTGGAGAGGAGAGGAGAGGAGAGGAGAGGAGAGGAGAGGAGAGAGGAGAGGAAAGAAGATGAGGAGAGAAGGACGCGGGGCGCTGTCTCTTCATGGCGAAGACCACACACCACATAATGGTTGGGAACAAATCCTCCCAGATCTGGGTCCTCCCCGTTCCGGTCCTGCCCCGTCGGCTCTCCTCCCGCCCACGCTCGCGCTCGATATCGTCCTCTCTCCCTTGCTCTCTCCCCACGGGCAAAACGACCTCGACCATCGACCCTTTATCCTGCGGCGACGATGACGGCTCCCTCCCGCCGATCCCTGCGGGGGCCTCAGGAGCCTCCCCGATGCCCCCGGAGACGAACTCCTGGAGATCCCTGGAGGCTCGGACGGGGCCAAGAGCAAACAAACCAATCCTGGCGAATGACTGCAAGCCGGGTGTCAAAGCACATGGGCAATGATGCGACGCTCTGGCAGCAGCAGCGCCGCGCGGCGGCTTTCCAGTCTTCCGCTGGGATTGCCGCGAGTTGTTGAACGTCATGCACACTGCAATCACACATTCTCATCGCATGCGTATACAATTCATTTGACCAAACTGTTTCGGCCTTCCCCGTGGTCGTCTGCCACCGGGCGCACGCAGGATCGACGAGGATGGCTGGAAGACCGCGCGCCGCACTGGATGCTCGTCTGGGCGACGGGCAACCTGCGCAAAAAAAACATAATTGGCGATGCAACAAGGTGCGACTCAAGGGTGGCCGACGGGCCCTGTCCAGAACTACAGCGTTCGAAATGCGACTAATGTATGCATGTATTATCCCCCATATATTCCTCAAATAACGCACATGCAAGCTGACGATTTTAGCCAGCTCGTGCTTTTGGACACGCCGCGCGCAAACTGTACAACTTCGTTTGCACGCAGGCTTCGAAGATGAGCAACTTCCGCTCCGCAGTGAGGGTTGAGTGGGACCAGACTCGTGCCAGAAAGTCGAACTCGGACCTGGCGCAACCGATGCGCCTGCTCAGCTCGGAAACAATAGATCCATCGGCCGCCAATGCACTCCCAAAATATACCATGAACTCCTCTTCGGTGATCCGGACGCCGTCCAGACACGACACGCGCCCCTGACACCGGAATGACAACAGCTCGAGCTTGCCCACATTGAGTTCGAGGCCGTAATTAGTTAGCGCCAGCGGCAGCGGTAGACGTCATGTACGTCTGCGCGCGCTCCACGCTCGAGGCCAAGATACGGGTGTCGTCGGCGTGCACTAGCTCCTCTGCGTCTCCCATGCAGACACCCAGCGCGCCCCTGGCGTCGTGCAGCAGCACGGTCGTCGCCATGGCAAAGAGGAGATGGGAGAGCGGGCAACCTTGACAGATTCCCAAATGCTGCTCTTGGATCCCGGACGTCACGCCGGCGTCGTGCACCGAGAACTTTTCGCCCGTGTAGATGGCTCGAAACGCCCCCAGCATTTTCGCTGGGACTCCGAGGCGCCGCAGCGCTTCCAGCAGAGGCGCCAGCATGACGCTGTCAAACGCCTTGGCCCAGTCCAGAGCGAGAAGCATGAGCTGGCCCTCCGCGCTCGCCCACGTCTCTTCCACCCGTCGCCAGGCAAGGAAAATGGCGCCCGCGGTGCAGTGGCGCGACCCGCAACCAAACTGGGCGCCTCAGACGCGGCCCTCGGCACCGGCATCCTTCAAACGGCGGAGGAGGATAAACGCGAACAGCTTGTGCCCGGCCTGGAGAAGGCACGCGGGCCTGCAGTTGCCGCAAAAGGTGGCGCCCCCCTTCTCGAACAAAGCAATCACCAAAAAATTGCGCCGAGATTCTGGCACGGCGCCTTGTTCCCAGCATCGCCGGCACAACGCTGAGGCCCAAGCTCTTGCCGGGGTGTCCCGGGCGCAGACCTCTTTCCAGAAACCGCTAAGGATGCCGTCGCTGCCGCGCGCCTTGCCCCACTTCGTGCGCGTGGCTGCCTCGGTCACCTCCCAATCCTCGATCTGCCCCAAATTCACTGGCAAGTCGGGACCAAGGGAAGACGTCAACATTGGCATGGTCTCCCGCCCGCCAGGAAATCTGCCGGCGTGTCTGCGCGGGCCTCGGAATCCACCAGGTCGCCGCGAAGGTCGCGGAGCGTGCCGTGCTTCCGCCCAGCCGCTTCCCGCGATCGTCGCGCATGGCCCCAGTCGCCCGTCGCCAGGAGGCGTTCCAGCCACTCCAACCTGTCCGTCTTCACCGAACTCTTCGCGACGTAGTTGAGGTGTCTCCCTTCGGCCTGGTTGCCGCGCGCCCTGGCCTCGGTGCGTTTCTCGATGAACGAAATGGCGCGGTCCGCGATCCATGGCTTCCGCGGCGCCCGCGGCACAAGAGGTAGTACGGCGGCCGCCTGCTTGAAAGAGGCAACGGCTGCAGCGTCGATGTCGTCGACGGCGGCGTTGCCCGCGTCCGCGGCCTCCATCTCGTCGGCGAAGGCCGCGGCGAAACGATTGGCATGTCGCGGCAGCCGGAACGCCCGCAGATCGGGCTGGGGTGGTTGCTCGCGGCGGACCTCGATTGGCACCATGATGCTCATGTCCGCCTGCACAAGGAAGTGGTGTGGGACGCCAATGCCAAATCCCTGTTGCTTGCCACCGACTGCATATGGTCAGCCCAACTCAGCGAAACCAGGACGAAATCGATCTGGCCGAAATTGTCCGGAGTGGCCGGGTCGGACGGCTTCATGCCCACATTGTAACACGTGATTTGACGATGTGCCGGCTCATCGAACATTGTGTTGCCGACGACTCCACCAACAAGCTGCGATTGGAAGCGGCGTTGGGCTCAGATTGCGGGTGCCCAAACACGTACGGCCCCATGATATGCTCTTCTTGACGGTGGAGCCTGTGCGGGCGTGCGTTAAAAGTCCCCGAGCAAAATCATTGTGCCGTGCCGTGGCGTCTGCGAAAGAAAAGTCCCGAGAGTGGTGAAGAAGTGCTGCCTGTCCTCGAAGCTCGTCCCGTTGTGAGGCGCGTACACGCTTCCGACCATCGCTTCCCCGCCTAGCACCCGCAATTTCACGTATGCCATTATTGTTGTCTTTTGCTTGAACCCGATTACACTCGAGCACAGCCGCGAGAAGATGATGAAGCCAACGCCCGCCGTCTGTTTTTCCTCCTCGTCCGCGGCCCTGGAGAAGATGACCAAGTAGCCGCTTTCCGATATGTAGTAATCTGAGATGTCCCTGTGAATCTCTTGCATGCACAAAATGCCAATGCTATGTTGGCGCATGTGCCATTCGAGTTCGGCCTCTTTCGCGCCGGTGAAGCCTTCAACGTTCCAGGTGGCCACCCGGAGCTGCTGCGAGCAAGGACTGAGGCGACTTCCGCGGAAGACACGCGCCTGTCCGGCACGGTTGAATAGAGGCTGCTCCACAGTAGTGCCGACTGTCGGTGAAACTCCGTCGTTCGTGCATAAGTGAATTCTCAAAGGATGGTGGCTTATGGTTGCAGTATTGCCGACTGCTGCCGGTGAAACTCTGCCCATGCGCTGTGCATCCTAGTGGGGCTTGGTGCCCTTGCCCATCCGTTTGGTGTAGCCCTTCATGCCCTGGTCGGTGCAGGCGAGCAGACCCGCCGATGTGTTCGCAAGGTCCAAGATGAGGGAGGGGGTGGGCGTGCAATTCTTCTCACGCCGCCCACTCGGCGTGCCACTGATACTCAACGTCTGGGGTCGGAGGATCGCGCTGCATCGCTGATGCATTGGCGATGCATCGTCGAAGCACCGCCGACGTCGGCGACGCATCGGCGACGTCGGCGTGGAGAAAATCGGGCTCCACATCGAGCCGCATCGCCGATGCATCGGCGATGCGGCGCGATCCTCCGCCCCCATCTCCTCGGACCCCACCCAGGGGGCCTAGATTCACGGTCGCCGTCAACGCGCGCTCGCCACCGATGCTCACCTCGTAGGGGTCCCCGTCCGACACGCTCACGACGTACGGCACGTCGAACTCCTGCTTCAGGACCCGCTTGAAGCCAAGGCAGAAGTTGCGGGCCGCCTGGTCCGCTGGAGAGCGATCCTCGCTAGCCCACACCTTCTTGTCGCCGTCGTCGGGCGCGCTGGCACGGAGGGCTGCGACAGCACGGTCACTCGCGTCTGTACAGCCAAACTCGGCAAACATAACACCTTGGAACACGACCTTCGAGTAGACCTTGGACGGGGCTGGTGATGACAAAGCCCTGAGGCGCTCCGTCAGCCACTGGATCGACGTGGCAAGGTCCCCCAAGCCGTCCAAATTGCCAACGACCATGCTCACGGACCGCTTGGTCATGAGCGCGTGGGGTGAGGAGGCTGTGGTTTTGAGGGTGGGGCCCAAAGAGAAAGCCTCCTTGATGTACTCCTGGACCTTCGTCTCGAACGCGTCCCCTGCCGGATTTTTCTGCGCCATCGTCTCGCACAGGTTATCCAGCGTCTCGACGCGCATGTCTGTGTAGATGATACTCGCCTCCGCGTCCCCCAATCAGCTGACGAAGGACCCAAAACGGTGAAGCTACATATGGGGCCACGAAACGCGTGACGGGTGTGCCATATACATGGTGGTGGGGAGCGCATGCGAACTATGCCGGTGGTGCCTTCGGTGGAGCTCCCTATGGAGCGGCGAAACGTGTGAGGGGTGTGCCGAAATGGGGCCGATAGACGCATGTGGACCCTGCCACTTGGGCCGTCGGTGGAGTTCCCTGTGAGGGAACGGAACGCGTGGTGTGTGTGTGTGCCAAAATGGCGTGAGGAGTCGCATACGGACCCTCCCACTGTGGCCTTCGGTGGAGCTCCTCATGGGGCCACGAGGCGTGTGAGAGGTGTGCCGATATGAGGCGAGGACACATGTGGGACTTCGAACTGGGCCTTTCGGTGGAGCTCCCCATGGGGCCTCGAAGCGTGTGAGGGGTGTGCCGACTCGGGTTGGGCAAACGCGCGTAGATCCTGCCACTGAGGCCTTCGGTGGAGCTCCCCATGGTGCAAGGGAGCGTGTGAGAGGTGTGCCGAAATGGGGCGGGGAGACGCATGCTGCCGCGGCCACTGGGGCCTTCGGTGGAGCTCGCTATGAGGCAACAAAGCGCTGCACGGTAAGTGGGGAAAAAAGCATGCGGCCGCGGTCACTGGGGCTTTCGGTGGAGCTGCCTATGGGGCCACGAGGCGTGCGATGGGTGTCCCGAAATGGGCTACGGGGACGCACGCGGCCGCAGCCACGAGGGCCTCAGGTGGAGCTCCCCATGAGGCCGCGAAACGTGTGATGGGTGTGTCGAAATGGGTCGCGGGGACGCGTGCGGCCGCAGCCACTGGGGCCTCAGGTGGAGATCCGTGTGGGGCCACGGAACGCGTGAGGGGTTTGCCGAAATCGCTGCCGGGGACACATGCGGCCGCAACCGATGGGGCTTTCGGTGGAGCTCCCCATGGGGCCGCGAAGCGTGTGAGGGGCGTGCCGAAATGAGCAGTGGGAACGCGTGCGGCCGCAGCCTTCTGGGGCCTCAGGTGGAGATCCCTGCGGGGCCACGGAACGCGTGACGGGTGTGCGGAGCTGGTTGACTGATGCGTAGAGTAGAGGACAGGAGGGGGAAGAGGGAGGAGAGAGGAGGAAGGGAGGAAGGAAGGAGCGGGTGTCGCGGGGCGGTGTCCTTTCAAAACGAGAGCCCGACACCACAATATGGTTGGGAAAAAAACAGAATGTGCCACCGATTCTCCTCGACCCTCTTCATCGACTCTCCTCCTCGATCATCGTCATCGATCTTCCACGACCCTCCTCCTCCTCGAACCCTCCTCCTCGACCCTGCCCCTCGCCCCCTCTCCTCGACCCCCCTCCCCGGCCCGCTCCTCGACTCTCGTCCTCCTCGACCACCCTCCTCGGCCGCCCCTCCTCGACCTCCATCCCCGACCTCCTCTCCGACCCCTCTTCGACCCTCGATCGCGCTGCCGTTCTCCGCCCCGTGCGAGGACGGCGGGTCGGGGGGCGCACGGCCTCGGCGTCCGCCTCGAGGATCATCGCCTCGGCGGCCGCCTGGGACGGCTGCCCCTCCCTGCCGGCCCTCCGACGCCGTGGCAGCTCTGGATCGGGGCCGGGCAACTGTTGCAGGTCCGCCTCCTTCCTCTATGTTGTCCTCCTCCTCCTCCTCCTCCTTCTCCTCCTCCTTCTTTTCCTTTTCCTCCTCCTCCTCCCTCTCATCCTCCTCCTCCTTCTCCTCCTCCTCCTTCTCCTCCTCCTCTTATGGCTGTCTTCCTCCCCTGGGAGGGGTAACCAAGACCGCGGTCGAGCAGGTCCGCGCCAACATTTCAAGATCTGTTTTCGGTTTCCATCTCCGCCTGCCGCTGAGCGGCCGCGGCCTGGTGATGCATTTGTTCCATCAGTTCTCGTTCTCGCTCTCTAGCGGCCATGGCTAGGGCGAGTCTTTCAGCCTCTAACGTCTTCCGAACTTCTGCCATGGTTGCAGTCATCTCCTCTCGATCCAGATGGGCCCTTTCGGCCAACTGTGCTTCGCTGGCGAGGAATTCTCGCTGGGTGTTAGCCTCAGCTAGCCTAGCCTGATCCTGGATAATTCGCATTCGGAGATATTTGAAATTGCGCTCGCCCATTGGAAAGCACTCTATGCACAACCATTGGACACAACACTTGGGGCATACATCAGAGCAGCTCTTACAAACTGGATGCCTACACGCACCTTCTGGCCTGTCGGCTTTCCCTGGGCATCTGCTTTCCGCCTGAGGCGCGCAGTCAACGTTTGGGTTCCAGCATGCCTCCATTATAGAGATGGTACTGTTGCTCCTTGAAGTAGATTTCGCCCCTGATCTTGGTATGTTGGGACTTCCCCTGCTAGACGTATTCGATCTGGGGCGAACAAAAGTACTTTCCGGGGTTTAGGTACGTCTAGGAGCTCCTCATCCCTCTCGTCCTGTGTTATTAGCTCAGTGTACGAAGCTGGTTGTCCAACCATTTCCTCGTCCTCAACAACAGCTGGTATCGAGGGTTGCCAGTCGCCTGAGGTGGCTGCAGGACGATAGAAACCTTCTCTCAGTGGTGAGACGTTTAAGTCATAATCCTCGTTTCTCTGTTTTTTGAATTGAGGTGCAGGGGTCCGTCCTGTGGACTCCCTCTCATGCTTCGCCTGAGTCCCAGTCCTGTCCGCCTCAGGCGTCAGGATACTGGTATCTTCATCAGGTCCATCTGGGGGCCACCTCTCGCCTTTGGCGGGGTGATCTTCTTCCATCATCAGGGGCAATTCTCGGCTCAGAGAGATTTCGTTGTTGATATTGTCAAAATCTTCTTCCATTGAGTTTATTGCATGCTCTTTATCAATGGGATCATCGCTGTCCTGACCGAATTGACCATTTAACGCTACTGGGATGGGGAGATCTCTATCGTACCTGCCCATTCGCCTGGGGCGCCGGGGTACACGCCTGCGTTCTCATGGGCTTCCCCTTGCCGACTGGTTTCACCAGTGGCAGGCGCGATTGCATGTTTAGCATTCGGAATCGGGCTGGTTGACTCCGTCGATTTGGCACTCCAAGACGAGAGCGCGCTTCGTCTAGGTCTCGCTGTTATGCCCTTCCGCCCATACGGGCCTGGGGTTTGTTCCCAATTGCCAATCGGACTTCCAAAGGGAGATACATCTACCGACAACTATACCGCTCCTTCGGCGCTCCTACCCCTAGATACCCGAGTGGCGATACTGGAAGGAGGAATACGGCCCTGGCCAGGGCCGCTCTCATTGATGTCATGTCCGTCGTGTTGTACAACACACTGATCTGCGCTTCGCGAAACGACGGACACGTCATCTGCTTTATCACAGCTCATTCCCGCAGCGACTAAGTCGAGGGGTTCATCCGAAGTTCTTGCTTCTGGGTGAGATGACCCTGCGTCGACTAAGTCGCGCGTTTCGGCTGATAACCAGTCTTTCCTCTGAGAATCGGGATAAGATGCGAAAGGAATTAAGATCTCACGTTCACTCTGCTCAGGGAGAGAGGGGACGGGATGAGACATCGATAAGACAAATATCCATTAAGCAAGATTACTATATCAGGAATGTGTAGGGAGGAGGCCGGCTGGCCTACGACCGACGACGCGCGACGGCCGAGGGCTGGCGCGCTCCTTTTCTCTCCTGCAAGCAAACAGAAGCTTGCTTGAGTAATCAAATATAGCTGCGGGATGCAGCGCAAGTTCAAGGCAGGCAGTGCACAGCATGCAAATATATTAGTAAGTGATAATATTATGAGGCGGAGAGGAGCATATTTACTCTTCCCTCTTGGGTGGCATCGCTGTCGAGCGTCGCCGCAATGGAGACTTATGGGGCAGTAATAACTTGTTATTGCAAGTCATAAGTCGACAGTAGCGGGGGAAGCGTCCCGCCGGCGTCGCAGAGCGCGACGGCGGGCGGCTGCATGGCCACCCGCCACGCGCCGTTCCGTCGGGCGGGCCTGGCTCCCGCGCGGGCTTGCTCGCATGCCGAGCGGCCGTGCGTCGGGGTCCTCTCTTGCTCTCCTCACCTCCGCGCGCGGTCGTGTCGTCTCCACTCTGCCGCCTGGCCGCGGGGCGGGATATCAAGTACCCGGTCATGCATGTGGCGCCCTACCTGCCCATAGTGGCACTCTGGGGGTAGGGCGTCCGCCCAGGGTGTCTCCTCTGCTTGCCATAGCGCAGCTTTGGTTGACCTCTGGGGCGACGCGCGGCGCGTGCGTTCGCCATAGTGCGGCGGACGCGTCCGCGGTCGCGGTTTTGTTTTCTCCCTCCCACCACCCTCGAGGGGGGTGTGGTACCCATGTGCTTCGGCCGGCGCCCTGACGCGCCACCCGCCAGCGTTGGTCGACGTGGCGGGTCGGCAATTCGGCTCGGGGGGCGTCTGGCCGCGGCCTCACCCAACGCTGATTGGGTGCCGTCCTTCCCTCTTGGGTGGCATCGCTGTCGATCGTCGCCGCAATGGAGACTTATGAAACAGCACGCGGGTGACGCGTGTCGCCCAGAAAACCGTTTGAGAAAAATAAGTTGTGCCGCGCGTTATCCTGGTCGCCCACATGGGGCCACGCAATGTGAAAGTGTGAAACAACGCGCGGGTGACACGTGTCACGCCAAAAACCGCGCGAAAAGAACTAAGCCAAAAACCGCGCGAAAAGAACTAAGCGTTCCACTCGCATTGTGGTGGCCAACATAAGCCCACACAGCGTGGAACAACACGCGGGTGACGCGCGTCACCCCGAAAGCCGCGCGAGAAACACAAATTGTTCCATTGTTAACTCTTCTGGCTGGGACTGGGACTGGCTTTTCGGACTCAATCGGCTCACAAATCAAAATCATCATCGTCATCATCATCATCATCATCATCATCATCAGCATCAGCATCAGCATCAGCATCATCATCATCATCATCATCATCATCATCATCAGCATCAGCATCAGCATCAGCATCATCATCATCATCATCATCATCATCATCATCATCATCGTCATCAGCATCATCAACATCATCATCGTCATCGTCCTCGTCATCGCCATCGTCATCATTATCACCTCGTCGTCTTCATCATCATCATGATCATGATCATGATCATGATCATGATCATCATCATCATCATCATCATCATCATCATCATCGTCCTCGCCACATCCTCGCCATCGCCGTCGCCATCACCGTCATGATCATCATCATCTTCGTCGTCGTCACCCAGGATCGCCATAGAATCGCCGACCTTCGGCGGGGGACGGGGGAGGCAGATGGGAGACATGTTTTTGCTAGCAATCGCGAGACTCCCGCAGGTCTCGGTCCAATGCGTCTGGGACTGTTACAGTCTACTTATGTTGCCTCGAGCGGCCCCCGCCGAAACCTGTGGAGCGACCCCCGCCGACAGCTGCAACGGCGCAACCTTTGGATCGATCTCCCTGTGAAGCGACCCCCGCCGAAACCTTTGGAGCGGTCGAGCGACCCCCCCTTCTACAGCGATCGCCGCCGAAACCTTTGGAGCGATCCCCGCCGAAACCATTGGAGAGATATCTCCTCACTCTCTCTCTTTCTCCCTGTCTCTCTCTCTCTCTCTATTTCTTTATTTCTCTCTCTCTCTCTCTTTATCTCTGTGTCTCTCTCTCTCTCTCTCTCTCCCTCTCTCCCTCTCTCTCTCTCTCCTTTCTCTCTCGCTCGTCTCCGTAGCTGTCGGATCGCCTCCCAGGACGCCCGCGCGCTCGCGCCCCCCGCGCTCCCCCCGCGCTCCCGCCAGCTGCAACCCCGCCGCGCTGCACTTCTGTCACGAGTGTGGCAACTTCGCCACCGTCGACGTCCGACATCTACGAAAACCCTGCCCCGGCAGCACGCCCAAGGGTCGAGAGAACCTGGCCAAGATTGCGAGGGGCCTCTACCCGAGACGGGGAGGGGCCACCCAGAGCCGTCCTCGAGGCTGTGCGCCAGGACGAGGAGCAGGAACTCATTCGGAGCGTGCGTGACAGTTTTGTGCTGCAAGAGGGGGAAGGTCCTTTTGCCCACGGCCCTGGGGAGGGGTCAGGCTCTGGGGAGCCTGCGTGCGCGGTGCTTCCATGCCATCGGAGCCCTGGTCCAAAGAACCTCGTGTCGCCCCTCAGGATCCTGAGGCGGCCAAATGCCTACTCGGTGGAGAGCCCCAGCAAGTTGCAGATTCCCCCAGCAGCGTCGGACGTTGGCGTCAGCTCTCGTTCGGGGTTTCTCAGGATGAACTCGCGGTGGATCCGCTCTTTTAGACTCCTCTGTAGAATCCTCCTCCTCCTCACTCTCCCTCTCCCTCTCCTCCTCCTCCTCCTCCTCCTCCTCCTCCTCCTCCTCCTCCTCCTCCTCCTCCTCCTCCTCCTCCTCCTCCTCCTCCTCCTCCTCCTCGTCATCTTTTTTTCGACTTTGCGCGGCCATGGATCAGATGCTCGCGGCGTTATAGAGCTCCTCCTCCTCCTCGTCCTCCCCCTTGGTGGATCTCTTCGCGCCGCCTGGAGCTCCGGGTCGGCGGCCTCCGCTGCCTCTCGGGCGCCCTCCTCGGCGTCCTCCTCTGCGGCCGCCTCGGCGTCCGCCTGGGCCTCCGCACCGGCGTCCGCCTCGGCGCTGGAGAGAAGGAGGAAGAGGAGGAGGACGAGGAGGGGGAGGAGGCGGAGGAGGAGGGGGAGACAGGAGTAGAGAAACAGAGATGAGGAGGGGGGGACGAGGAGGGTCTGCTAGCAGCCTCATCCTCCGTCCACACTGGCGGGTCCACACTGGCGGCTCCTCCTCCTCCTCCTCCTCCTCCTCCTCCTTCTCCTCTTTCTCCTCCTCCTCCTCTGACTCCTCCTCCTCCTCCTCCTCCTCCTCAACATCCTCCTCGTTCTTGCTCCTCCTTCTCCTCCTCCTCCTTCTCCTCGTCCTCCTCCTCCTATGCCCGCACTTGCGGGTCCCACACCCTGGGGGTTGCCTCTCCTCCCCCTCTTCCTACCTGTTTTCTTCTTGTCGTCATATTAGAGAGAGAGCGTGATCCACCGCCGCTTTGCTGCGGAAAATTCTCCCCTTTTTCCTCCGGAACCCAGGAAATTCGCCCCCCCCCACCCCCCTCCGAAAATTCCCCCCCCTGCTGGACCCCCCCCACCCCCCTCCCTCCCCGGCAACCCCCCCCCCCGTCCCCCCCCACCCCCCCCTCCCCCTCGAAAACCGGAGGGGCCACTACCGGTTCGAACCCCCCCCCCTCCAAAACCGGGGGGGGGTCACTACCGGTTCGAACCCCTCCCCCCCCCCTCACCGCCAGCAAACGACTCCCGGTCCCTACCACCGTCCGCACCACATCCCCCACTGTTGTTCCCAGCACCACTGTCCTCACCACCACTGTCCCCACTGGTTCCACCACCGTCCCTACTGTCCCCACCAGTGCCCCCACCACTGTCGCACTGTCCCCACTGTCCCCACCACTGTTCCCACCACGGTTCCACTCTCCCCACTTTCTCCACGGCCCCAACCACTGCCCGACTATCCCCACTGTCCCCACTGTCCCACTGACTCCTCCGCTGTCCCACTGAGCTGTCCCACTGTTCCCACCACTGTCCCCACTGTCCCCACCACTGTCCCCACTGTACCTCTGTCCCATTGTCCCACCGCCGTCCTCGCCACCGCCTTCACCACTGTCCCCACCACCACTGTACCCTCCACTGTCCCACTGTTTCCACCACATTCCCACTGTCCCCACACCACTGCCCCCACCACCACCGTCCCCACCACTGTCCCACTGTCCCCACTGTTCCCACCATTGTCCTCACCACTGTCCCCACCACTACCGTCCCCACCACTGTCCCACTGTCCCCACCACTGTCCCGCTGTCCCCTCGCCACTGTCCCCACCACCACCGTCCCCACCACTGTCCGCACCCCCCCGCGGTTTTCGAACGGGGGGGGGGAAATTCGAACCGGTAGTGATACCCCCCCCGGTTTTCGAGGGGGGGGGGAGGGGGGATTCGAACCTGTAGTGACCCACCCCCTTTTCATGATGGACTGGGGGGGGGGAGGGGTTCGAACCGGTAGTGACCCCCTCTGGTTTTCCGGGGGAAGGGAGGGGTACGAACCGGTAGTGACCCCCCCCCCGGTTTTCCGCCAGCAGCGGTAGAACACGCTCTTTTTCATATTAGTATGCGTTGCCTTATGGTTGCTATCAGTAATATTCGTAATATCACTTTAATAGTATTGCCAGCACTAGTAGTATTTATGATGTAGTCGTATTCGTATCAATGTCATTGCAATGATCATTAGTAGTGTTTTCATATTTTAGTTCCCCACATGCTTCGTGGGGTTCTGGTTTTCTTCCCTGCCGCGCCGCACCCGCGACACTCCCACACACACACACACACACACACACACACACACACACCTCACTCTTCCTCTCCTCCCCACAGCACTGCTCAGCACATCTCAGCTCAGCTCAGCTCAGCTCAGCACGGCACAGCTCAGCACAGCACAGCTCAACTCATCTCAGCACAGCACAGCGCAGCACAGCACAGCACAGCATAGCTCAGCCCAGCTCAGCTCAGCACAGCTTAGGGGGTGCG
>CAUYUJ010004258.1:391936-411660 GCA_963575745.1 Prorocentrum cordatum
ATGTTGGTCAGGGGGATTGCTTGGTTAAGATGAGGAGGAGGTGCTGGAGGAGGAGGTGCTGGAGGAGTCGCAGGGTTGCTCAGGAACGTGCAACCGTTCGTGGACAGGTACAGCTCCTGGCGCACTTGTGCTCCATCTTTCGACGCAGGACATGGCAGGCGCTGGTTTCTCGACCCCCCCTGACAATGTCTCGCACCTGCGAGGCCCGGCCTTCGAGGAACAGGGCCCTGGCGCAGGGCACTTGCCCACTGCTGGACCCCCATGTGGGGGCAGCATATCCTACATCCGCCACTTCCTGGCCCGGGAAGTTTCGGCACCAACAACGCCACACCCGGGGTGCACTAAGTTGAGTTGAGCCGAGGAGGAGCAGGAGGTCCCAGGAGGAGGAGGCCCCGCCCAAAACTCCACGCCGAGGGGGAGGAGGAGGGGACTCCCCTCCCTCTCTCCCTCCCTCGATCCCTGAGGTGCTCGTCATTCCTCTCCTCCTCCCCCTCATCCTCTCCTCCTCCCCTCAGGTGGAGTAGGAGAAGGACGAGGATAAGGAGGAGGAGGATGAGAGAAGGAGGAAGACGAGGAGGAGAAGAAAGCTGACGAGGACGAGGAGGACGAGGAGGAAGAGGCGAAGAGGACCATCAGGAGGGCGAGAAAGACGAGGAGGGCGAGGAGGAGGAGCAGTGAGGAACACGCCTCGGCATCCTCCCACTCGCACTCGCCCAGCGGGTCCTCCGCGGCACCGCGGCCGTGGTGCTCCGCGCCCTGCCCCTCTGGGACCTGGCTACCGGGCGGGGGCGCGCAGCGGAGGAGGCGAGGGAGGATCACCTGGTGCACGACAGGGGCCTCAGGGGGGTCCACCCTCCTGCTCCATTCCCCGTCTCCCTTCGTTGCTCCGCTTGCATCCTTTTCCCACGCCTCCTCCCTCCACTATTCCTCTTCTCCCTCCTCCTCCTCCTCCTCCTCCCTCCTCCCTCCTCCTCCTCCTCCTCCTCCCTCCTCCCTCCTCCCTCCTCCTCTCCTCCTCCCTCCTCCCTCCTCCTCCTCCCTCCTCCCCTCCTCCCTCCTCCTCCTCCCTCCTCCTCCTCCTCCTCCTCCTCCTCCTCCTCCTCCTCCTCCTCCTCCTCCTCCTCCCCTCCTCCCTCCCCCTCTCCTCCTCCTCCTCCTCCTCCTCCTCCTCGTCGTCCTCCTCCTCCTCCTCCCTCCTCCTCCTCCTCCTCCTCCTCCTCCTCCTCCTCCTCCTCCTCCTCCTCCTCCTCCGCCTCCCTCCTCGTCCTCGTCCTCGTCCTCGTCCTCGTCGTCCTCGTCCTCGTCCTCCTCCTCCTCCTCCTCCTCCTCCTCCTCCTCCTCCCCTCCTTCACCTTCTTATCCCTCCTCCTCCTCCTCCTTCTCCTCCCTCCTCCTCCTCCTCCTCCTCCTCCTCCTCCTCCTCTTCCTCCTCCTCTTCCTCCTCCTCTTCCTCCTCCTCCTCCGCCTCCTCCTCCCAGCTCATTCCCTCCCCTACTCCTTCCCAACTCCTCTCGCTCCTCCGGCGCCTGGTCCGCCCCCTTGTCCTTGTCATCTTCCTTCTCCATGTTGTCGCTTCTAGACCTCATCCTCGCCATATCTCTCATTATCCTCCTCGTCCTCGGCTTTCTTTGGGGGGGGCCAAGGGGGGGTACACAGGGAGGGTAACCACGGGAAGGATGAGGGCGAGGAGAAGTGTGAAGAGGAAAGGGGCGCGAGGGAGGCACAGGAAGCGGAGGATGCACAGGACAGATATGCCCGCCGAGGAACCGACGGGCACCGGGAAACACAGGGAACCACGCCCTCAGGGCCGACGCGACGGCGGAGGAGGCGAGGGAGGAGGAGGGGGAGGGGGAGGGGGAGGTGGAGGAGGAGGAGGAGGAGGAGGAGGAGGAGGAGGAGCAAGAGGACCGCAACAAGTCTGGGGTGACATCGTCGACGCTGCAATGCGTCCTCCGGACCGAAGTCCCTTCTCTGTGAGTCCCTGCGAGCATCTCCCTTTCAATTCAGACGCCCCCACACCTCGAAATGAGCAAAAATTATCCCAGTGCGACCCTACCTAGGAGTTGGAGCCCCTAGGAAACCAGCATTCGTAGTAACAGTAAAGCTAAGCTAAAGCTAAGCTAAAGCTAAGCTAAAGCTGAGCTAAAGATAAGCTAAACCTAAGCTAAAGCTAAGCTAAAGCTAAGTTAAGGCTAAACTAACACTAAGCTAAAGCTAAGCTAAGCTAAAGCTAAAGCTAAGCTAAAGCGAAGCTAAAGCTAAGCTAAAGTTGAGCTAAAGCTGAGCTAAAGCTAAGCTAGTGCTAAAGCTAAATATATGCTAAAGCTAAGCTAAAGCTATGCTAAAGCTAAGCTAAAGCTAAGCTAAAGCTAAGCTGAAGCTAAGCTGAGGCTAAGCGAAAGCTAAGCTAAAACTAAGCGAAGGCTAAGCTAAAGCTAAGCTAGAGCTAAGCTAAAGCTAAGCTAAAGCTAAGTTAAAGCGAAGCTAGAGCTAAGCTACAGCTAAGCTACAGCTAAGCTAAAGCTAAGCTAAAGCTAAGCTAAAGCTGAGCTACAGCTAAGCTAAAGCTAAAGCTAAAGCTAAGCTATCACGAAGCTAAAGCTAAGCTAAAGCAAAGCTAAAGCTAAGCTAACACTCAGCTGAACCTAAGCTAAAGCTAAGGTGCAGCTAAGCTAAAGCTAAGCTAAAGCTAAACTGAAGCTAAGATAAGGCTAAGCTAACATCATGCTAAAGCTAAGCTAAAGTTAAGCTGAAGCTAAGCTAAAGCTAAGCTAAAGCTAAGCTAAAGTTAAGCTAACACTAAGCTGAAGCTAAGCTAAAGCAAAGCTAAAGCTAAGCCAAAGCTAAGCTAAAGCTAAGCTAAAGCTAAGCTAACACTAAGCTAAAGCTAAGCTAAAGCTAAAGCTAAAGCTAAAGCTAAAGCTTAGCTAAAGCTAAAGCTAAGGCTAAAGCTCCCAGGGGACTGGGGGAACCGCGGGGCGGGGACTGGGGGAACCGCCCGGGGCGGTTTCCATTGCCCGGCCCTTTAAGCAAAGAGAGTAAGAACCCTTCTAGGCAGAGCCTAGGTAAGGAAAAACACGGGCATGCCATTCAAACGAAGGCACCGTTCTCTAAAATCACCGCCCTCCATCCATTCGTGAGACACTTGCACATGTTCTCCGTCAGCGACAGTCCGTTTTGAAACGCCGCCACCCACCACGCAATTTTACGCCCCTAACTATGCATTTCTAGAAGTCTCAAGCGAGAGACCCCATGTTTCAAAATGAACCACCCTATCATGCAACGCCCCTCGCGGGGGTAGAAACCAACCGGGTGCAGTTTACTCCGTGGAGCGTCGTGTCGTCTCCTCCTCCGCTCGTGTTCTTGCGCCAGACGTCCACCCCTGAGGCTCTCGAAAGATCCCACAAGGATCGCAGGTGGCCAGAAAAATGCCCCGAGCATCGAAGACTAAGTTACTCGAGATTTCGTCTTCGACTCCGTCCCCAGAGCCCCGACGTAGTGTCTGTTCATCGTGTCGGCGCCTTTGTTGTCGTGGAATTATCCTCGGAGGGCGTCTTTGCGACGCTCCCGAAAGAGGGGGGGAGGAGGAGGGAGGGGGGGGGGGAGGAAGAGGATGGATGGGGAGGAGGCGGATCTCGCGCACGGCGCTATCGGAGCCATCGAGGCAACGGACGAGGTAGGAGGAGGAGGGAGGAGGGGAGGAAGAGGAGGAGGCGGAGGAGGAGGAGGAGGAAAAAGAGGAGGACAAGGAGGAGGAAGAGGGGGAGGAAGGTTTTTGTTTGCCCGCTAGGGGTGGAACATTAATCGTTTATCCACCAGAGTTCGCCTGTTCACTCGCGGCCACTCTCGAACGCATGGCCTCCAGCCCTGGGAGAAGCCCCCCGCCAGGGGCGTCCACGCGAGGCTGGGGGAGGAAGACAGATCGCCGGGGCAGCTGCTGAGTCTGGAGCAGCCGCTGCCGGTCCACATCGTTTAAGAGATGGAGCGCCACGCCTGGTGCTCGGTCAGATCGCGGGCGCAGGCCCCGCGTCATCCGTCCGAGCCTACACTTCGAGGCAGCAGAGCAAATCCTTCCGACACAGACCTGCTCCAACTTTCGACTGAGCCGATTCCCTGCTGTATGCGCCGCAGAGTCTACAAAACATTAGACTCGGGCCACTCGACAGTCTAGCATCGACCAGCGAGTGTTCAAGCTTTTGATGGCCCCTCAGGAAACCGAAATTACCCCGGCGTCCAGGACAACCAGACATATCAAGTTTTTCAGCACATGTACTTGTGACGCGCGCGTGACAGTCGCGACAGGTGAAGGAGCCTGCTGCACCAAGAACTGCTGCCCAGGCGTGCCATCTCCTTGCGCCTATCTCGCGGGGCCTGGGGACCTCGGGTCTCTCAGGGAACTGGGCAAACGGGGAAAGGGGAATAACGCCCCCCGACACACGAGCCACTGCACGGGCCTTGCCAATCAGGGCGTCGAGCTGCTCAAGATCCCCTGGGCTCTCCCGCGCGTGCATCTCCAGAGCGTGCTTTGCAAGCCGATCAGCCATATCATTCGCGCGACCTATTCTGCGCTCTGCTGGCGGGAGCATATCAATGACTTCAGAAATCCCATGCGCTGGTGCGCGATGCGCGTGCCCCACATACTCAGCACCCTCGAGCTCATAATCCCCTTCTTATCGTCCAGCCAACACTTGGGCCGAACTCTGATTATGCATCGTGACTGCTCCTAAACAGTCCGAATGCGTCTGCACATGCACGCGCGCTGCGAAGGCGGGCGCAACAGTGGCCATCTGCTCCGCAGCTTGAGGCGCATGGGGGGGGGGGGGGGGGGACGGCCGCGCAGGGCCCTTAAACCTAGCTATCACTTCCTCTGACCCCTCCGGCAAAAACACTCCTGCGCAGGCGGCCCTCGACAACTCTCGAATCGGACTCCGAGTGCACGACCCGTGGACGACGACATCAGACGCAGTACTCAAAATCGAGTAGTCGACGAGTGGCTCGCCAGTCGCAGTCTGCATTGTAGGATACAGCTGATCGGTAGGCGGAGCAACATAGCACGAATGATGCAGGAAGATGAGGCGAGTCCAAAATAAATCGTCGCGCCCCGCCTGGGAACCCTCCGCGATTATCTCCAGGCTAGCCGCGGCCTCCCGGGCTTCCACACACTCACGAGCTCGACAGCTCCACAGCCTATGATGGAGGCTGTCCTGCTGTCCGCAGAAAGGACACAGGCCGTCAGACTCATACCCTAATGCGCGAAGGCGATCGCTCGTGAAAGCTGCCTTCGTAAAACAGCTTGTCCTAGCATACTTCTGACGTGCACTGAACTTCTTCGATCGACATGCCATGGTGCGTACACTATCTACACACGCGCGCGCTTGACTACCATTCTCATGTGCAGGCAAGCCTACTAAGCTGGCCATCGTACGTTCATGACTGCGCTGTGCCGCCTGACACATGAGGTGCTTAAGGAGAAATGGCGATGCGTAAAAGGAGCGAAAGCTCGATGGCTCGGTCATCCACCCACCCCGTAACACTCTTCACTTCCCAGCCAATACGTCTCAAGCTCAACATCACCCTGGACATTGGGCCCCTGGACTGTCTCCATGTCTGCCCTGGAACATGTTTAGAAGAAATCGCATCATACATCTGTGCGAGCTCGACGAGCGTAAAGAGGGCGCGCTCTGGCGCGACCGCCGGTTGCCAGATTGCCACAGCCCACTGCACCGCAGGAGCAATAGCCGCATCTGCCACAGGGTCGCCATGGAGCACGCACTTGGCCACGAGCGAGGCCCCTCGATGCGATGGCGACTTGAAGCTAAGCAAGGTAGCTCGGGCCCGCTTGAGCTCGCAATCACTCATGCCGAACACTGCGCTGCCATAGGATAGGGCTGGCTTTAGTCCAGCCGTGTGAATTATCGCCATGCGGTGCTTTCCGTGCGATAGTTTCTTTCGATACCGAAGGACGCGCTGCTGACGAAGCTTAAACTGCTGAAATCTTTGCCGACGTTTTCGAAGAGCACCTTTAGCCGAACGAAGCTTCCCAGGAGAGAAATCCACCCCAGGATTAAGCGAAGTTGATGTGACCGTACCTTTCGGGAGGCCTCTAGCATGTAGCTGGTGTGCTAACGACCGAGCTAGCGACTGCAAGCTCGCGATAGCGACCGCCTTGCTATCCGATATGTCCGCTTTAAGCTCGGGCTTGAAGATTCGATGGAAATCTGCAGCTGCTACAGGGACCTTACGTAATAAGCTGCTCTTACTACCTACTGCCAATAACGCATCATCGTCTATGTATGATGAGTGCCTTATATTTGGGTGTCTGTTCGTGAATGCATCGAACGAACCTTTACAAAGGCATCGTTAAAGATGTCGCCCACTGGTAATCCGCTGCACGCGAAAAACGCCACCGAGTGGAAAGCAGGACCCAATCTGACCAATCGAGGACAGCGCCACCGGTTATACATATTCTTCACGACGACCATCGGGATACCGTGCCTGCAAGCCCGATCCCGCAATAGATCGAGTTGGAAGGACTCATAGTACTTCTTACCGTCCCACTGAATCCCCAAGACAAACTGATCCTTGACGCGAGCGACCCCCGAAATAACTGACTAAGCCCACACGCAATATTCAGCGCCCTTGCCAGCTCCGAAGGCCCAGAAATCCCTCTGCGTAGCCTCAAAGAAAGGGTCCAGCTGCGGTCGGCGAGAGCCTCTCCCACACTCTCACAAAGCTAGCTAGCAACAAAATTGCACGATGTCCCCCAGCTGGCTTATCAATCAACGGGAAGACCATCCACATAAAATGTCGCGGGAAAAGCCCGAGCCAGTCTACCGCTTCATCCAAAACAGCAAGAGTAGCAAGGCCTGCATCGCCTAGCAGACTTATGTGCCTGGGATGAAAGCCGTCCAACGTCGATGACGTGCGCTGGCTGAATCTGCCTGCCGCACTTCGAACCTCTTCGATAGTGGCACGAGGGAAACATTGATTTATCTCCAGCTGCACGGGGAACCACCTGAGCCAGGAGGAACTTGGGGGGGTCCGACGGACAGGCGGGGGCCTACAGGAAAACAGGAGACCACAACGATCAATCATAACAAAGATGTCCACGAGTACATTTTCCATCAGAGCGACTGCGTGGGTCGTCAGACCCCAAAGTACTTCAGAAGCAACAGTGAGGGCATCTCTGATGCCCCTGTGTGCCGAGAACCCTGGGCGCATGACCTGCAGGGCCCCTCGCACGAGGGGCGAACATCAAAAACCACAAACACTGAGGCTTATCCCCCCACCAGGGGGGGGCGGGCGGGGCCGAAACTTTAGCGCGCGAGAGAGAGAGAGAGAGAGAGAGAGAGAGAGAGAGAGAGAGAGAGAGAGAGAGAGAGAGAGAGAGAGGGCACAGGGGGCGCCCCAGGTAGGGGGGTACAAGCTAAATGAAAGTGCGTTTAAGAAACCATGTATTTATCTCCAGCTGCACGGGAAAACCACCTGAGCCAGGGGTTTCAATTCGTGGGATGTTACCGCCCGACCCTTCCGCCCGACCCTTCCGCCCGTTTGTGCAATTCGTGGGTTGTTACCCTGCGGTTAAAAATGCGAATGGAAGACCAAGGTGAGCAATGCTGCAGCTTGATGGGGGCAAGGGTAGAAGCTGGCCTCTGTAGGCTGGCCTGCTAATGCAAAGGCTATGGCCTGGCGCGTAACCCAGTTCTCGGGCTGGATCCCTAACTGACAAAAGATTGGCCCATTGGGCCGTCAAAGAAAAAGTGGGCCAACGCCTGTAAATCGGGGGAACCCAAAGGTAGGTGCGCACGCTGGGCCGATGCATGAACATCTGCGCGCGTGTGCATCCGAAAAAAAAGGTGGGGTCGCACCCTGTAGGATGGGAGCCCCAAATGTAAGCTTGTCGATGGTGAGTAAGCCGTGCGCTGGTGTATCAATATACTAGCGTTGATCTGCTGGGTTCGTATAAAAGGAGAGCCTCCTGTATGACGGGTGCCCCCAAGTGTCTGAGCTAGCAATCTTGGACTGCGACCCGAAAGTTTTACGGCTTACCCACAATCGTCGCGATTTCCGTAATAGCCCGCTCAGCCACCAGACCGTGTCACAACGAATCAGAAGAGAAACCTCGAACCTGGTTCGAGTCGAACCAATCAAGAGAATGAATGTCAGCACCAGCGAAGGCGCGCGGGGATGGCAAACACGATACATGCGTAACTATGCATGGGCAGGTTGCCTGCCGTAAGTGAGGGGGGGAGGAGGTCAGTAGACGATGTTCTGCGGTTGTCGGCGCACTGCTGGTGCATGTAGTGGTTGTCATGGCATGCTGCTGTACGTCCGTTGAACCCTTCTTGCGGCCTGCGCATCCCTTTGTCTGCTCTGCGACCGTCGCTGTCGTGGCTCTTCGGCTTGGGCGCGGGCGGTGTCTTGTAGAGTCGCCGCATCGGCTTGGGTGGGGGCTCTCTGCAAGGTGCTACTGGAAGGTGGTTGCTGTGGAGGCTGTCGAGGAACCGCTCGTATCGTGTCTGCTGTGAACGAAGCCTGTCGATGTAGGTGAAGAAGATCGGATCGCCTGTGCTGCGCGCGAAGTTGATGCGGCGGTTGAAGATGATGTTGCGTTGCTCGTCGTGTCTCGCTGAGGTGCTGTGCACTGCAATTGCGCGGTCTGCGCGGGTTGGGAAGTGGGCCTGTAGCGTGGCGTATGTCTGGAGCGCCATGGATTTCTGAAGTACTTCCAGTATCCAGCTCTGTGCTATTATTTCTTGCCCGTGGTAGGTGGCCATCTGGACATAGCCTTCGTGTGCGGGCATAATGTGTGTTTGGTGCCGGCGCGTCTGGAATGATGTAGGTGGTTTTTGGTAGCTGACAAGGCTTGTTGACTGCGTAAATAGGAAGAGGTGGTGGTTTTGTCTGGTAGCGTGTTGGTGGTATGAGAGCTGCGACGTCGGCGCTATGGGTCGGTTGGACTGGGGTGTTGGCGCAGTGACGAACGTGATGTCTTGCGGCGGCGATGGTGTAGGTGCTAGTGGTGCGGCAGGGTGCGTGGTGGTCAGTTTTGGTGCTTTCTGTGGTTTTGGCTTGGTGTTGCGGGGTGTGGTTGGTGCAGCTGGTCTGTCGGCAAGCGCGTCTGCGTCGGTCGGACCTCCGGGCGCGGTCAACTGAGGGGGCATTGTGGGTGCCCGTTTCTTGGTCGGTGGGGTGCGCTTGTTTTGTGGTGATACAATGGGTGGTGGAGTTGGAGGTCGGTTGTCGTTGTTGTCGTCTGCCGTTTGTGTGTGTGTGCTGCTCGCTAGTGCTGTCGCTGCCAGCTGATGGAATGGGTCCGTGGATGATGGCAGCGATGGTCGGGTTGCAACTTTGTTGAAATAACGATGCGGTGTCTCGTATTTTGACTGCCCAGTCACGCTCCATCTGGTTGTCGTCACTGTAACAAGTGTTAAGCCACTGCGCAACTTTTGTATTGCCGCAATATTGTCTGGGCTCGGTGGCGCATGTCCCCCTGTCAGAAGTGTTTGGAAATGCTGACTGGTCGCTACTACCTGCAAACGGAATTATGCGATGTTGCGGTAGAGGGCCGCGAATGCATGTGGGTCGTTGTCATGGAGAGGTAGAATCAGGTGCTTGGGTGACTTGGGCATGGGTAAATCTGTGTCGGCTTGAGCCACGCCTTTGAATTTAAGCCGCTTGGTTACTGTTTTCGGTGGTAGCGTGTATGTCGAAAGCGGCGTCGCCCGTGGATCTGGTTGAAGAGGCAGGCATAAAGCTTTGTCCGGGTGCGCGAAGATCTCGCTGTTGTTAAGTACCTGTGCCATCCAGGTAGAAGTAGGTCGTCGTTGGGAAGTTTCCATGAGTAGGTGTTGGGCTGCTCGTGGTATAAGACTGCGTAGTGCCATCTGTCGTCTCCGTAGCCGTCGGTTTCGGCGTGGTTGGCGCGGTAGAAGTATGCTGTCCATCCGCTTGGACAGTGCATGTCGTGGCACTGTTTTGGTTTAGCTGGCGCCAGGTAAAACTCGCGCGTGTCTGTGGCAGTTTGCGTCTTGGCCCAGAGGTCGCTGTAGTCAATGCGTTCGTCGGGGCCCGTCGTGTCGCAAAATAAGTCAGGCATGCCTCCCCGCGGGTTGCGGCGCTGCTGGCTGCGTCGGCGGCGCTGGCATTGGTGCAAAAGGCGGCGGTATGTAGTCGTTGCTGGCGTCGGGTCTTGTTGTGTCGCGTCTTTGATGTTCTTGAAGTTGAGGTTGGAGATGCGTTGCTGTGGCGGTATAATTGTGGCGTGGCCTGAGCATGCGCGCCGTTCCCTGTCCAACAGCTCGTCGCGTCCTTTTTTTACGTCGTGCAGCATCGCCAACTGTTGTTGCGCATGCGGACGGTCGGCGGGGGTGCCGGCGGGGCGCTTGAAGCCGGATCTGGTGACGATGTGATTGGGCAGTCGGAATGAAGTGTGGCCCATCGGAGTGGGGCATTTTCATTGTTGGGTGTGGACGGATGCAGGTGGGTTTACGCGTGGTGCGCGTGGTGCGGTCGCTGGGGTGCAGGACCTGAGTGGGCGTTGGTACCAAGTGGTAGAGCGTGCGTGGCCATTTGGGGTTGTCCATTGCTGGCGCTGTCAGCTCTCCGTGCTTTGGTGGCGCTGGCCCTTGGCGGTGATCTGGTCTGACTCGTGCTGCGTCAGTCCACTGGTGTAGTGGCTCGGACTCGTAGACGGTTGGCTCTTGTAGTTCCACGTGGTCTGGTTGCTGGTAGGTGGATGAAGGCGCCACGTGCCTTCTGCGCATCTCTGCGATGCACTTGGCCCACGGTGGGTGCAGGGCTAGGGCGCCTGAGGTATGCGGCGAATCTGCTCGGTAATTGGCACGCGAGAGTAGCTCTGATCCTAGGGTAACGTTGTGGTTAGGTTCGGTCATGGTGCAGATGAATGCGGTTCGGTCGTAGTTCGATTCGTCGTGCTTGACCTCGGTGCGGATGCCGTCGTATTCGTCCATCTGCAAATCGTGCCACTTGTCGCTTTGATGGTAGTGTAGTAGATCTTGTATAGCGTCTCGCGGGGAATTCTCTATGCGCCGCCCTCGCGGTCGTAAGTGCATCTGAGACGTGCCGCGTCAGCGACGATGTCACTGTTGAGTTCGCCCCATGTCAAGTGCATGAGTGGTGCTCGTCGGTCGTTGCGTGCTGGGTCGCCGATGTCGTCAGATGGCCCCTGGTCGAGTTGGTAGTCGGCTTTCCCGTGGAAGGGGGCACGGGCTGGTCTCGGCGCCCAGCGAGCCTCGACGTCGGCATGGGAACAATGCTACTTTCATCCGTCGAGGGCTTCCCGTAGTCGTTGGCGTAGCAGGGCAAACTATTGCCTTTTGGCGCCGGGTAGATTTGCAATCGCGATGCGCGTTCCCTCTTGGACGTTGCCCATCCCTCGGCAACATATACTGGGATGCATTCAAAACCAAAGTGGAAAAATATACGTAGACGTAGTACCTGTCGGCTCCGTCGTCGGAAAGCATGTCCTGTTTGTTGACGTGCACATGTGCTCGTAATGTTTGCGCAGCGTCGGGGGCGCACTTGGTGGGCGCGGCCGTCCGTCGGTAGTTCTTGTTGTTGGGCCCTGCTGCGCGGCTCGAGAAAGGGTGGGAATTCGTCGGCGCCACCGACCGCAGATTGCTGTGAAGATTGCCGGCGTTGCAATTCGAGTAATGACCTCCTCTCTGTTGTGCGTTGGTCGTCTGGCTTCAACGAGTAAGTCCCGTGAATGCCAATCGAAGGTAACTAAGTAAACCTCATCGCGTCGGCCCACAGGTCGACATGGGCGGATAATGAGTCATCCGATGTAGGCCGACATGGCGTTTGCCGCATACACAATTCGCCAGGTAGGAACAGGACGGCGAGCATTGCAATTGTCGCTGTTTGGGCCTGGCGGTTACTGTCGCGCTGCGCGGCGCGGGCGTCGGGTGGGACTGCGCGGGCCCCGCGCCCCTGCCTGAGGTGCCGCGAAGCCCCCATTCCAGGCGTGGTGCAAGCTGCGGCTGTGCGTGTCCTGGTTGATGACGAGTGCCTGTCATGTGATACGTGCGCGATGCTAGACAGCGCTGCCCGCGCGGTGCTAGACAGCGCGCCCGGCATGATAGGCTGCATATGATGCAGCTAAAATGGGCCACGGCGCTGCTCCACATGCTGAATGTCAAGCTCAACATCAATGGCTCTTGCACATCTGGTGGGCACTCAACATGGGATAGCGCAATCCATTGACGCGACCAGCGACTCATCGCGGGGTCGTCGCCCATGTCGGATAGGCCTTAACTGTCAACGTGTGTTGGCTCTGGGCATAAAGTATGATGCAGACAAGGCGTGTGCTGCGCGCACTGTGCGCGCCCGTCTCTGGGTACGCAACACGTAACAGTCTGAGGCGCGTGAGAGGCTAGGTCCCTGAAGCCGCCGTCGGCACCGCAGGCGCGCGCGGTCGCGCGGCAAGGGCTGCCATCGCCTACCGCGCCCGCGTGTCGACCCCAATTATTTAGAGCGCATTGCTGTGAGCGACCGATGATATAGCCCTCTGTGCACTGATTATCATGTACAAATGGGGCCATCGAACCTCCGCGCTGCATCCTGGCAATGGGCATCAGTCAAGGTAACGTAGCGGCGTGCGCCCAATGGCCTTGAAGAAGAGTCTTGCGATCGTGAGTTGAAGACTCTTGCCTCCCCCTCAGGTATGCCTTATTGGGCCCCAATGCACGGTGCGAGGCGTCACCGTTGCTGTCGTGCCGTCTGGTGGGGCGAGCGCAATTGTGTAGGTCTGTGCTCGTCTGCGCTGCGTGGCCTTTAGCCCCTACCTGAGGTGCGCCGTCTGGCACTCATTCCAGGCGCAATGCAGGCACGTGTCCGCTCCTGTCCTGGACGACGACGTGGGCTTGGGCCGTGTAGTGCTCAGAGCTGGCGCGTGCGTGCGCGCTGCATATGCGCGCTGGACGTGCTCCATGGCGTGGCGCGCTGCATGGAGTAGAACCAACGAGTCGACAGCATATGCTGCAAATATTGCACGACAATAGAGCTGAAAACCTGCCGTGCCTTGTTATGTCGGTACCAAATCTGAACTAACCTGGCATAAAGGCATACATGTCGGCGCGCAGCGTAGCTCGGAATCGCAATGGCCGAATGCCCGTGTAACTGTATGAGAATGCGCATGCTGTGTGTCATCATGTCCGTCCGTCCACCCGTGCCCCCTGATTCCTGGCCCGTTGGATATGTAGGCGCGTGAGAGTGACTTGTGGCTGGTGTGTCCGCATGCCTTCTCCCACGCGCACTGCACCCACGAAGTGGCGTGTGAGAGAATCTGGTCGTGCGTGTGCCTCAGGTTTCGCCGTGTGCATGTCGAATATGTACACGAGGGCTGTGTCTCGTCGCATGGTGACGTATGTCGGCGAACGTAGCACAAACTGGCACGAATGATGAGGTGCCGGCACAGGGGGAAGCAAGCAAGTGCAACCTGTTCCCTTAAACAGAAAGTTTGCCTTGCATTCATGCTTGTATGCGCGATAGTCCGATAGTCTATCTTGTAACTGGGCACTGTCGAGACTGCTCGTGCTTCGGCCCCAGGCATGCCCTAGTGGGCTTCCATGCAAAGAATGAGGCATTCCTCTGGTGCTGTCGTGTCCTTGGCGCGGTATGTGCTATATGCTGTGTAGGTGTGCTCGTAGTGCTGAATAAGTCGCGATTGTTTTTGGCGTGTGTTGCTACAGGTATGGGTCCAGTGGCAAGTACTCATGGAGGTCAGTAGGTGTTGTCGGAGTTGGGTATCATGCCAGATTCGTAGCTAAGCAGTTGGTGATGATCTGCCACCGTGTTGTTGGGATGTTGTAGCTGCCTTTTGCTATCTCGCTTGGGTTTGTGTCGTGCGCAAGGCGATCACATATGCTGCGGCGGTGTCGGTGGTGTATGTTTTGTGCTCGTTCTGGTAGATGCCATGTGGCCACGTAAGGAGTTAGTGTTGCGAATGTTGCTGCGCATGGTGCGGGGGTCTACGGTTGAGTGCTGCGCCTTGGAATACAGGTGTCTAAGTTGGGATATGTTCCAGATGTTGTGTTATATGCTCGGCGCTCTTCTTGTGTGGTCGGCATGCTGGCTGTTGTGTTGGTGTGGTATATTACTGTCAATAACATTGTAGGTTTTGTGACCTGCGGTTGTTGTTGCGCGTCCTGTGTAGTTGGGATGCAGGTCGGCGTTGAGTGCCCCAGTAATGGCCTGGGCTGTGATGCTAATCGCTGCTGTATCCAACCGTGTCGTGGTTGGGTGTGGTGATTGCTGCTGCTGCTGTTCCTTGTTTGATGTTGGTCATGCATGTTTCTGTGGTGTGCCAGTCTGCTAGGACCGTGGTTGGTAGTTCGCTCAGTCCTCTGCTGATACAGTTGTAGTCTTGAATGGTGTAGTTGTTCTCCTCGCGTGATGGAAGAGAAGACGTATGTAAATTGGTTGTGTCTTGTTGTCGCAAAGTGGTGTCCTGTTGGGTGTAGCTGGTTGTTGTGGTGGTCGGTGGTGTGACGTTGTCGGGTCGTTGTGTTTACTCTCGTCTGCAGCCTGCTGGTATGGCGACGGGTATAGTAGCTGCGTCATGTCGTAGTCCTTCGTTGCGGCTGTCCTTGCTCTCCTTGTCCCCGTCGGTACGTAGTGCTGCTAATTCGTCGGACGATATGTTGTCGAATTTCTGCGTGTAGAATCTCTAGCAGTCCAGTACACGGTACTTAACGTGTGTGAGTAGTCTCTGTCGCGTGTGGAAGTGATTGTTGCAGCTGAGGCATGTGCTCCCAAGTACATTGTTTTGTTCGTCGTCTGCTTGGGGATGCTTCATGGTGCGATGTACTTTCGAATATTTGATGGTCTTGAAAATTTGGCCGCACTCGTTGCAAATATTAGCTGCTGCTTGTGTCGATGGGCCAGGTTGATGTGTTGCGTTGTCGTAGTCAATGTGTTTCCTCCTCCTCCTCCTCCACCTACTCCTCCTCCTCTTCCTCTCTCTCTTACCTCTGGTGGTGAAAAATCGGCCCAGCAAGGCAGACAGGCGCCGATGTACGCCCTGGGGGGCGTCCCTTTGAAAGCTCGGCGGGGGGCGCAGGAGCGCTGAAACTCGGATGTCGTAGCACATGATCGCTCCACGAGCCAGAAACTGCTTCATGGACTTCACTGCCAGCCGGGGCGGCGCAACGGCGGGGGCGGTCCACCGGAGCGCACAACCTCAGCCGCCCCTCGGCCCAAGCACGCACGCCGTCCAGAGACATCCGCGCCCCCAGATCCGCGGAGTCGCGACCGCGGGCCCTCGAGCGGCGGTGGTGACGGGCCTGGCCCAGCTCCCGGGAGGGCGGGCCGCGGCCTCATACCCACCGCGCCCCCCCCCCCTCCCCCCCACGCGACCCCCCGGCCAGCCACGCGTGCCCAGTCCTTTCCTACCCAAACCCGGGGCAAGCGAACATGGAATCTTTCCCGTGAGCATTGGGCCCAGCAAGGGCCCCCGGGAGGCCGAAGATGGCCCAGTGTGCAGCGCGAGGAGTCGGAGGCGGGGAGCGGCGGGCGGAGAAGGCACGCCGAGGGAGGGAAGCGCAAAACGGATGGAGAAGGGCATATGGATGGCTCTGGAAGCCACGCACGTCAAACGAACATGGAGGAAAGAAAACTACAGAAACAACAACTGTTGGAACTCCGCGCGGATGTCTTGAATCTGCGCCGGACCCCCCTGCATGGCGCGCGGAACGCGCCACAGCGGCGCCGGAGGCGCCGGCAGGGGGATCCAGGCGCCGAACCAATCAACCCGCGCGGACCGCCGAAATTTTATGCTTACACTCTTCCTTTGAGAAGAAACATCTCACGGAAAATGGACATGTACTTCCGACGCCTCCCGCTGAGCCCCCGCCGGCGAGCCCGTCGCCTCTCTACTCCCGCCGGCGCTCCGCAGAGGAAGAAGATGCCAGCCCCTCGACGGTCGAGGGGCCGGCATCTTCTTCCTCTGGGCCCGGCGCTGCCTCCGAGGGGTCGAGGGGCCGGCGCTGCCTTCGAGGGGCCGAGGCTCGACCTCTCGAAGGCAGCGCCGAGCCCCCGGCGGCGGGCCCGTCGCCGCTCCACTTCCGCCGGCCCTCCGCCAAGGGCGCCTAACCTCGCGCCTCGCGCTGCGCGAAGCACGAAGCGCGGGTGACTCCGCGCTCTCGCGCCGCCCCCCAGGGGAGAAGAGGAGGACCGAGGAGGAATCGGAACCGCGCGGCGAAGCGCGAAGGGCTTCGTGCCCTCGAAGGCGCCCTGGTTCCGCCAGCCACCTCGACCCCCCGAGGGCAGGGGAGGTCCTGCCGGGAGCGCGCCCGGTGTGGAGCGGCAGCAGAGAGGGGGCGCGAAAGGCCCCAGCGGGGCGCCTGCTCCCGGGCGGGGGGAGTGGCCAGCGGCTCGTCCCTGTCGTCCAGGTCGTCGTCCTCCTCCAAGGCGGCGCCGCGCCAGCGGAGGGGGGGGGGGCTCCTCCCCCCGCCGCTCGCGCGCGTCGTCGTCCTCTTCCTCCCGCCTCGCCCTGCTCGTCGTCGTTGTCCGCCTCCCCGTTCGCCTCGTCCTCCCGTCTTGTCCTGCTCCATCGGCCGCATCCTGCCTCGCTGTCGTCGCCGTCCGCCCCGAGTCTCCCTGTCTTCGTCCTCCTCACTCTCCCCCACCCTCTTGTGCTTTGCGCCTGTCGCTGCTGCTGCTGTTGCTGCTGCTATTCCTCCACCACCTCCTCCTCCTCCTCCTCCTCCTCCTCCTCCCCCTCCTCCTCCTCCTCCTCCTCCCTCCCTCCATCCCTCCCCCCTCCTCCCCCCTCCCTCCCGCCACCTCCCCCTTCCCCTCTCCCTCCCCCTCCCTCCCCCTCCCCCTCCTTCTCCTCCTTCTCCTCCTCCTCCTCATCCGCCTCCGCCTCCGCCTCCATCTCCTCCTTCTCCTCCTCATCCGTTTCCTACGTTTCCCCCTCCTCCTCCTCCTCCTCCTCCTCCTCCTTCCCTATGTAAATACCTTCTCCCTGTCACACGCCGAGGACGTGTCGCTAGGGCGGGCTGGGCGTTTCGCCTGATACTGCCCCGCCACTTATATCCCTTGAGGTTGAACAGTGCAACATTTTGACGGATGGAAGGTGGGCCGCTTTCAATATGTGGCTCTCGCCTTAGCGCCGCGCGCATTCGTCCTAAACATCGCAACGCATTGACGGATGGCGGGCCGCTTTCAAAATGCGGCCCTCTCATTCGCGCCGCGCGCATTCGTTCTGTAACGCAGCAATTTCGCGGATGGAGGGCGGGCCGCTTTCAAAATGAGGGTCCCTCCTAGCGCCGCGCACACTCGTCTGAAACACATGCAAACGCGTCACGGATGGAGGGCGGACCGTTTTCAGACTGCTGCTCTCGCCTTCGCGCCGCGCACATTCGGTTCTTCTGTTTTTTTCAGCAACAATAGACAAAGTGCTTCACTGATGGAGGGCGGGTCGCTTTTAAAAGTATGTTCTCGTCTTCGAGTCGCGCACAGTCGTCTTCCACTTTGCAAGGGCTTCACGGATGGAGGGCGTTTTGCTTCCACATGCAACTCTCGCCTTAGCGCCGCGCACATTCGTGTGAAACAGTTACACAGCAAGAAGGGTTCTCATGGTTCATTTTTTCTCACCACCACTCGCAGCGCCAACAACTCTCGATCACATGCATTGCGTGCGAAGCCCTTGCGGCGTCCAACCGCTTATATAAAATATAACGACAGCCGATCGCAACGCCGAGCGTAGCAGAGGCAAAATCACGATCGCTCTGGACTCAGGCTGAGCATGGGGGGGGAGGAACGAGGAGGAGGAGGACAAGGAGGAGGTACACACAGGCTAGGCAGTATTAGGCTGCGTCCCCGACTTTCCCCGGTCGGAACAACAGAGGCAGCCGAAATGCAGGAAGGGAGGAGGGGGGAGAGGAAGAGGAGCCGAAAGGCAACGTGCGCTGAAACTGCAATGCGTCGGCCCTCGGCCGAGAACGACGCAGCATGCCGAGGACAGTCAGGGTGACAAGGTGGCCGTGCTGTGATCGCAGGCGGCCGGAAAAAGAGGGCAGTGCGGGCACGTGGACGACTCCCGAGGCAGGGAGCGGTCGGCGAGACTGGGGGGCCCTCCACCAGCCACCTCCGCGTGCATCGGCGCGAACGCCAATTCCCGCAAGGAGGCCGGGCTCCGCAGCACGATTGAGGAGGAGAGCCGAGAGGGAGGGAGGGAGGGAGGGAGGGAGGACGGCAGGGAGGAGAATCGCTCCAGCCGAGCGCCGCCTTCAACAACGCGCCCTCCAAGCGGTTGCAGAGCTTTTGGTCGTGAGACGCGAAACCGAGCGTGCGACACGCAACCAAACGCCAGCATTCCCCCCCCCACACACACACACACACACACACACACACACACACACACACACACACACACACACACACACACACACACACACACACACACACACACAAACACACAAACACACAAACACACACCATTTTCGGCTGGGAGTGTGTGAAACAGATGTTGTCGCCTGGTAGGCCCCCCCCGGGGGCCGCAAGCCCGAGGAAGGCAGGGGACCGCCCCCCACGACGACGACGACCACCACGACGACGACGACGACGACGACGACGACGACGACGGCGACGACGACGGCAACGACGACGACGACGACGACGAGGGAGGGGGCGAGGAGAAGGGAAGCCAGGAAGAGGAGGGCAGAGAGGGAGGAAAAGGAAAAGGAGAGGACGGAAGGACGGGGGAAAGCAGAAAACGGCGGCCCCCCGCCCCCAGGCGCGGGCCCCCGGAGGGAGGCCGCGGCTGGCGCCAGCTGGCAGCCAGCCAGCTCGGAGCCGGACAAATCGTGCCCCCCCCTGGCAAGAGACGCCGGCATGCACGTGACGCTATCGGCCACGCGGCTGGGACAACAGACGGCCCCAAAGGAATCCAAAATCGACGGGCCGGCATCCCCCCAACCGGCCGCCCGAGGGGAAAGGAGGAAAAGGAGGAGGAAAAGGCGCAGGCAGGGAGGAGGGGCAAGACAGCCCAGAGTAAAACCACACCCCGCCGACCAGCAGGTGGCGGTCGCGAGCAGGGTGGAAGAAAAAACGCGCATCACTGATTGCCAGGAACGTTTTGAACCTACGCTGCCTCCCCCAGGGCGATGCGGAAGGAGTCACTTGCCAAGCATATCCATATTAGTGCAACATACAAGGCATTCTGTGTACACCCGCCTCAGGCTCGCCTGGCAACGGCTATGCCGCGCCAGGGTCGCCGAGAAGCAGTTGACTGCGCAACTTCCTTTGGTCACCTTTCTGGTCTAGGACTGAGTATGCCCACTCTTTCGGGCACCCCTGGTCCAGTCCGTCTCCAGCGTTTTGGCGTGTGGTTGGCTATCCTCTTCAGGACCTGCCACAACCAACCACACGGGGCAGGCCGAGGCTATCACGAACGACACCTCTGTTTCCGACTGTGCGAAAACACCACGCGTACCTCTTGAATGCAAAGATACAGTGTGCCTGGCTGTATTCTGGGACTCCTTCGTACACACCAAAACTGCCAGAAGATGTCAAGCCAGGCTCTGAGAACCTGCTGCTTTGGCCTTCGAAGAAGGGAGGAAACAACTGAAGGCGCCCGGGAGATGCTCTGCTTGCAATTGCCCGTGCCGGCGGGCATTCAGAAAACGATGGAGAGCGTACACCGCTCTCCCCCTGCAGGGCGTGGTCTCTTCCGACCAATCGAAGCCGAGGAA